>JAOQMS010000006.1:39173241-39231572 GCA_027563885.1 Erythroxylum longipes
TATAAAAGTTTTGAGATAAAGACTTTTAGACATAAAATTCATTTTGAGTTCATTTTTAATTTAATTTGAATTTTAATCTTATTAAATCATATTTCACCAATTGATTTTATATTAGATTAAATTTTGTCGATAGCAATGTATATATTTTCTATCATTCTTAAAATTATTACCTTTTCTTTTATTTTTAAAATTTAATTATAAAATATAATCATATCTCTCTTATAAAAACATCCATTCCAACTAAGCAAATATTTAAATTTAAGATTTCTCTATAGAATTATAGAAAGCAATATATCATTCATTATATTACTCTCTTTAACTTTCTTAGTCTCATTTTTAAAAAACTTTTTTAAAGCGTATAAAGTCTAGATTCTGTCCTAAATATTTTAAATAAATAATTAAAAGTTCTGAATCAAATTTAAATTAAGTAATTTGAATATTATTTATTAATTTTAGATTAAACTAAGTACAATTAAAATATCTATTGTATGATATGGACTGCATCTGCATGCCCATTTAGCTCGAAATATGCTACGGCAGTTAACGCTGAAACACTTTCTTAATTCTTCCTCAACAATAATATATGGTATAGCTAATAGGTTTGAACCTATTTATCTAAGCCTATCACGATTTGTTAAGTATATGACTGAGTTTTAACTTTTAAAAATTGTATAATGTACTTCGTTTCTTTGTTCTCCCATCATGATATGGACGAAGGACGATATCCTGATTAATTAAAATACTTCAATTTCTCAAAAAGAACTTAAAAACAAACTATTAAGAAAAATGCCCTCGGATCGAATATCGGTTGAAGTTAATTGCCCGAATCTTAATAACGAAAAATAAAGAAAAGACAAAATAAATGGCACATGATACAAGAATTTACGTGGTTCGGTCAATGTAACTTACGTCTATGACCGGAATTCACTAATATGTGAAGGAAGTACAACAATTACAGAAGGCTGGCACATGAAGCCTTTTAATAAGAAAATTCTCAAAGAGAATATGTGAGAGATAATTTTGAAAAAAAAGAAAAATGATATGCAAATGTTTCAAACGAGACCTTCTATTTATAGCTGAAATCTCAAGCTTCCGTCCAAAAAATTCTTCAATCTCAATTTCTTCAATCTGTGTGCAATTTTAGCAATTGACAATAATGTCACCCGCACAAAGAAAATAATACATCTAAGACAATTTTCAACGGTTGACAGAGAAGTCAAGGCATGCAACAAGCCATTGGCCAACATTTATTAATCTGGTGGAAGGACAAAGGCATGCAACATAAACTAAAAGAATTTAAAAAATTAAGGAACTTATTTAATCTACATCATTTTACGATAAAACTTTAGAGAAATTGACAAGGAAACTTGCTAAGCCTACCCAAATGATCATTGAAAAGCACCTGTTATCTGGGGAAGGATTTAACAGGGATTTACGGGGAGTAATGATCAGGGGAAGAATCATCAAAAGCAACCAAATTTTGTAACTTTGTGGGGAAGGATCGAGGATAATGCATGTGCAATATGTTTTGTATCCTTACGGGGAAGAATTTAAAGGGGAAGCAAGTATGTGTGTGTGTATGTGCATACACGTTTGTTGTGGACTATTCTCTGTATCTATGTGGGGGATGAGTGATTTGGGGAAGAAGAGAACGATAAAAAAGGAGGATAAATATAAGAGGGGAGAGAAAGGAATATTGTTTTAATAAATTATTTTTAGAAAGGAAAAAAAATGATGTATGACACAAGCTTAGTTCGTTGTTTAATTAGCAAGGAAAAAGAATGTAAGAGAAAGAGTAACCTTAAAAGAATTCGTTATGGTTTCAATTTGTCTTAAAAATATTTTATATTTTAAAGTTAATTATATTAAATTTTACGTCGTTAGATATTTTTTATATTTTAAAATTCTACTTTGTTAGTACTCAACTTCTTTACTTTGTAAGAGTAAAGCTACGTACTATCAAATCTTTTCAGATTTTTTATTGATGCGAGATTCAGACTGAGTGTAATAACGATGGTGAAGATGATTTAGTATCGTACAGTATTTTATTTCATATTTAATTAATTTTTCATTAAAATATATTGTAACTTAAACATTTTAATATTGTATCTTAAATAAAAATAGATAATAAATAAATAAATAAAACAGAAAAAATTGTGTGATAATTAAATGATATTTATGAATACATTTAAATAAAAAATTATTTTTTTACAATTATTCAAATATTTATTCATCCCAAATCATGCTTCTTAACTAATTATACATGTCCCCAGAAAATCTCATCTGCATGTTGCTAAATTCATAGGTTAGTATGTGACAAAAATGATCTTATTAGATTAGCTTTATGTTTCTCTAATCTCTATGATTTAACTTTTATATATTAAAAAAACATTTTTTAGTCATTCGGTTAACTACCAATCCGAGCTTGTTGCCTTTTCTAAGGAAAATTTGCAGTAGAGACCGTGGCATCCTACGTTTGACCATGTTCAGAAACTTTTCAATGTACTTTTGCATGCACATGCCACGTACGGCTGGTACTTCATATGTTTTAATACTTATTTTTTACTACATACTTCCTCAGGTACCACCTGGATGGGAAAAGTGTGTAAGATTCGAGTAATTCCAAAATTTAAGGATTGGATTTCGTACAGATAGAACCTCGTAAATTGTCAGTGTCGGTATAAATTATTGAATTTGAAGTGGTTTGAAGATGATGCATCATGCATCAATCTCATTCAAGTAAGGACCAAACCGATAGCTTATAAATTCAAACCCGTACGTACTCATCCTTAAACAGCTTATGATAAGCTGCCTTCTCACTAAGGTCAATTATTATTTGTCGTTTAAGCATCTCTTGTATGCTCTTGCTCATTACCTTGTGCGTGCTTGTTATCTATTCTTCAGGTTTCTGCTTCCAAGTAAATTCTTACTTGAAGTTCTCTTCGGACAACATGAAACCAACGTACGTAGCTATCATCATGAACTTCTGATCGATGATCACACATCAAAGATTCTGTAAGTCGTGTATTTCTATATTCGTTTTTGAAAAATTATAAGATTTTTTACTTTTTTCATAGTATGCTATGAACTTATGTATTCAATTTTCAAAAATTATAAGTTCTTTTTCCACGATATGTGATAAAATCTCAATTTTTAAATGTCTTTTTGTACCGATATAATATCAAGCATTTCGTTTTCTTTGCTAGAATTATACATACATTTCTCTTCAGCGAGCAAAAGTTGTTGAGCTTTTTACTTGGTTTTAGTGTTATTACGTACCCATAGAAGTATAATTTTAGTGTTCTTTACTCGTTGATTGGCATGTGAACATGACCTATTATACAATCTTTGATCACTTCATTGGAACTACTTACGTATATACCAAGTAAAACTGCAAATTTCTCATTTGATTTACTTTTTAAAAAATCTCCCTTGACTGTTGTCTTGTCCGGTTTTACCTGAATAACAAGAAACACCTATGCAACACACATGCGTTCCCAGATGCCAGGTATTCCAATAGCATGTGAAAACTGTATAACGTTAGAGCAACGGAAAATGTATTCTAATTAAAATTTAGGATCGAATTTGGTATTCAAAGAATCTGGTTAGAAGCAAGTACGATATCATTTTCCGCAAGCATAGCAATTATATATAGAGGGTTGGTTTTAAGGTCTAGATTAGAGGATTGAGATTTGACTTTAGTGATATAGTGTTTATAGTTTAGGCAACAGGATTTAGGGTTGATTTTAAAGTTTAAAGTAGAGGGTTTGAGGTTGATTTATGTGACTTTAGAGTTTAGGATTTAAGATTTAGGTTGATTTTGAGGTTTAAAGTAGAGGGTTGAGGATTGATTTTAGTGGTTTAAGAATTAAGAATTAAGATTTAGAGTTGGTTCAAGGTTTAGAGTAGATGGTTTGATGGTTGATCTTATATTTGAAGTTAAAGACTTGATTTTAAGGTTTAGACTAGTCTTTTGGCAAACAAGCCTTTTAGATAACAATGAAAGTCTTGATTATTCTGATCTACAGTATCAATTATAGTCCTTAATGCTTCTCTAATAGGATTTTGGTCATCTTCTTGAACAAATGCTTCATATATAAGCTTTCTCTGTCTCCTTTATTGTACATCTTCACCCGGTTAGCAATTATTTAGGCTTCTGCTTTCGAGTAAGTTCTTACGTGCAGTCCTCTTTATTGATAATAAAACCATTTAGCTTTAGTGCATGTGCTCTACTCTTAGGATTTTTTTAGTTGGACGTAATGTTTTTAATAGAATGAAATGACATAGAATGATTTATAATGGAATGAAATGTAAATAGATGTAATATTAAAAAAATATTGTTTGGGAGGGATAGAAGGGTTCACAATGTAATATAGTGAAATGTTATTTAGATGAAGGGTTTATAATGTAATATAGTATAAAATTATTTATCATTTTACATTCCATCCTAAACTCCCCAAATCGAAGGTTTTTTATTTTTACTGTTTAGGATGAAATGCGATGTAATATAAAACCCTCTTCTTCCATCTCATTCCATTCTATTTTATTATAAACTCTCCTCTTAAACGATATAATAATATTACATTCATTCCATTCCATTAATAAATCCCCAACCAAACATAGTTTTAAGAACTTCTCTCGTCAATGATAACGATAAGTTATAATTTTTTGTGACGGATTGTTTGGCTTCACTTTTGTATTTTTATTGTAATTTTTAATATTTTTATACTTTTGTTGAATAAAAAATATTTTTTTAGTAGTTAATTTCAATTTGTTTACATTTTATTGTTGATAATAATTAAGCATTAAATAGAAATTAGAATAAATATATGAATTAATTAATTAATTAAGAAAGTAATTTTTTTTAATCTTTTATAAAATATTAATTAATACATATGATTACTAGGAAGTTATTAAATGAATATAAAATTATAAAGTTTATTCTAAATTAATATTTATTTATTAATATATATTAACTGTTTAAATCAATATTATTTTAAATTAAATATTCGAAATTTTACATTATTTCATAAATGGTTATTTAAAAATTTTAAGTTTGCAATTTTTAAAGACATTAAAACTCGATTTTTATGATTTTGATGAGTTATGAAAAAAATAAAAATCATGAATTAAACCAAAATTCGTGGCAAAATACTTTTCTCATAACTAAAACAAACTCTTACAAGTTTATTAGAATTATTCAAAAACTAATTAATAATAATATAAAATATTAAAAAATATAGATATTAAGAAATAATTATATAATTAATAATTAATAGTCCTGTATTATAAATTTTCATTTTTTAAAATACATATTTTTATATTTACAAATACAGATGAAATAACTTTTTAAATATTTTTTATTTAGTAGATGAACTCTTTTTTTTGTTTAAATTAAGGATACTTTCTCTTCAATCTTCTTTGACCAGAATTTTGATCTTCAACACCCTTGTAGTCATCATGACAGAATTATTTTTTCATAGCTTCCACAGTCGTCACGTATATGTTGGCCTTAGTTCCCATATTTAGAGTTGCTTCTTTATACTTCGACGGAAAAGTGACGAGCATCGTCACAAGCTCGATGCCCTTTCTGCATTTGTTCCCTACGCTCAAGAAATAGTAGGGAAGTTTTTGAAAGCTAATATAAGTTCTCCAATGGAAGCTTTCAGATAGACTTCCAAGGACTTTAGGTTTTTCACTATGTCATTAACTTCCAAAAACACACAGCATAAGACAACCATAAACAACCAGAGTCATCGTAAAGTCGCTTAGGCCTAGAACCAAAAAGTTCATAATTAAACATTAGAGGAATAGGAGTCAAAATCAAGTAATTTCAAACCTCTTAACTGTAATTCAGTACTCAGTCAAGTGGCATGTACGATGACACTTGAAATCTGGTTACTAGCAGAACTTAATTTGTAGTAAACAGAGCAATTACCAACCTCTAACTCTTGATGCCACACTGCCATTAGACATGTATGGATATATCAACAGCCTCTCGCTACAGGTACCACGGAATACTGTCAACCTTAATAAATTCCTGTGGACAGCAAGTCTAATCATTTCCAAGTCTTTCCTGAATTGTGATTCTCCAGCAGTTCCAGCTACATCCTTTAAACGCTCCACAGCCACCACAGTCCCATCTCTAGCTTTCCCTTGTATACATTGCCAAAACCTCCTGCGCCAAGTATGTTCTTTGAGCTTAAATTGTCTATAGAAACTTGGAGCTCCCTGAGGGTGAACTTCTTGAGGTTTCCTAAGTTTATTAGCCCCTCTTGTTTATCTGCGATAAAATGCCATGACCCTCAAGAATTACCAACTTTTCCATGTTGGTAGGTAACAAAATGATGATGGTAGGTATGTCTGTTACAGAAACCGTTTATTGTATTTAGCGCCATATCCAAAAAAAGTGGAGAAAAAGACCTACCCCATTATGAGAAAAAGGCAGCCATGAGGTTCCACTCCAAAGGTTTTTAGATCTCCAGGTTCCAGATATCAGATATACCTAACTAACTTTCTCTACCCACTCACCCCCCACCACAAATGGGTTTTTGACAGAATGCAAAATCATGCAAGAAACAGTGATTTGAAGCATATAAAGAATGTGTTCTCAAATATTTTCTCAGTTCAGGAGTCAAGATTTTGGCTATCTTTAAGCTTCTGATAGCTATGTTTATCAACTAGATAACAACTTTACCATAATGCACGCCATGAACATAATCCTACCTTTGTCTTATAGTTGATTCGGGAGTTTAAATATGAGGAAGATAGAATCAGCAGGACATGTAGAATGCAATTATGTTAATCGTATGTGTAATTCTTTTCACCTACTGAAAACATTGGCGCAATTCTTCGAACAGGTTAAGGACATGGAGAAACCTGTAAGCCAAAGCACAGGAACTTGTAAACCTTTAACTACTTCCGTCCAAACAGACAGAAATGCTTTCCGAGAGATTGTGCAGGACTGACAGGCCCTTCAGAGGGTGCTCCTCCAGCTCCAAAGGTTTCAGGCGTAAGGAGATCGACATCAAAACTCCATGAAAGGAGGCAGTAAATAAGGCCCAAGCTCGAGATCATCAAACCTGCAATCAATTTCAGACCTTGCACATCACCAAGCCCTGTGGGATCACATTCTTCAGTATTCTCGAAACTTGTTCCCATTGACATCACCCACAACAAGTAAGAAACCATAACTTAGAAGAAAATCAACCTCTTCTTAGACATGGAAGCTAATATGCTGCTAATTCACATTCACTTGTCAATCTGCAAGGATTCCTATATAAATAAATATATGACAGTAGTAAATAATCTTTAGTAAATAGATATTTAATAATTTCAGATGTTGCACATATAAGAATTTATTGAAATCATTTTTTTTATATTGTTGTCTTTTTTTATATTCAACAACAAATTATTATCTTTACTTTTCAATATTATTAAAGACAATGTTTTAGAAACTGATGCATTACATTAATTTTTAGCAATACTTTGCTAAACTGTTACAGAACTGGTCGTTGAAATAAGTATAGGGTTGTGTTGTTTATACATTTTGGATGTCCTTTCTTGTGAAAGAAGCAACCAATGTGTTCTATGCTTTCGAGATTTAGTGAATGAATTCGTAGGAAAAATATTTTCAAGGAGAGTGTATGCGGAAAGCAAACTTTTATAAAAATATTTTAATCACTGGCACGTTCCTTGAAAAATTTTCAGGTGGTTGATGTTACTTACACGTTTATTTTTTGCATTAGTTACTTACGGTCTTCATGATGTGGGAGCCTATTGTTTATACTATCAATCCTCGCAAGTTGCAACTATTTATTTGCTTTTCTCATGTGTAGATTTTCCCTTAACAAGCATAAAAATTGTCTGGATTTGCTGTTCTGGATGAGTTGATGAATTGTCTTGACTTTTTCTTGTTTTCTGAGGGCTCATGAATCGTCGGGAATTTGCAAGAGTTTTGTACATTTACTGAACTTGTTGTTTTTTCTTGTGAAAAAACCAACAATGGTGTTGCATGTCTTGGAAACTTAGTGAATGAACTTGTTGTTTCTGAATCCTATGCAATGCAGAATTTGAGAACAAACAAGAACATGGGAGGGTTGTGGGCTACGTTTTGCGGGGAAGGTGGCAGTTCAGGTGGTGGTGGAAAGCTTTCAGGATTTAGTTTTCTGTTATTACGACAACCTACGTCGTGTGTTAACCAGGCCTCCATCATTTTAATTGATCTTTTTCTTATAACCTTGGTCTTGCTCACTTGGATACACAAATCATGGTCGAGAAACCATAGAATTTCGGTTCAGTTTTGGGGTTTGTCAAAACTACAAGTTGCTTCTGTCATCTTCAATGGCTGCCTTGCATTGGCGTATCTGTGCTTGGCCGTATGGAGCTTAGAAGATAAGTTGAGGAAAAGTCACAGTGCCTCACCTATCAGAAACTGGTTATTACTGTTGTTTCAGGGGTTTACTTGGTCTTGTGTTTCTTTAACAGTAAGTCTTGGAGGGAAACATCTTTCAAGAATGCCATTGCGACTGTTTTCCATTCTCTCATTCCTGCTTGCGTTGTTCGTCAGTGCATTATCTATAATTTCTGCTATCTTAGCAGGAGTGTCTGGTAAGATTGTTGTAGACATTTTATCACTTGCAGGAGCAATCTTGTTGCTCTTGTGTGGTTTTAAGAAGTACAAACACAAACAAGGTGATGGAGGAGAAAGCAGACATGAAGCTTCTTTAAATCCTGTAATGGAGTCAGTTGATCAAGTGACTCCATTTTCAAAAGCAGGATTGTTGAGTAGAATGGCATTTTGGTGGATGAATCCTCTGATGCAAAAGGGCAACCAGCAAACTCTTAAGGATCAAGATATACCCGAGTTGCGACAGATGGATCGAGCAGAAACTTGTTATTTCCAGTTCCTGGAGCAATTCAACAAACAAAAACAAGCTGAATCATCATCAAAAGCATCATGGCTAAAGGCTATTATAATGTGTCATTGGAAGGAGATTCTTATTTCTGGGCTCTTCGCTTTTGTGAAGATAGTTACTTTATCGGCTGGTCCTCTACTTCTGAATGCATTCATTCTGGTGGCACAAGGAAAAGGAGGTTTCAAACATGAAGGGTTCTTGTTGGCCTTCACCCTTTTCGTAGCCAAAAACATAGAGTCTGTGGCTCAAAGACAGTGGTATTTTAGATGCAGGCTTATTGGTTTGAAGGTCAGGTCTTTGCTCATAGCTGCAATCTATAATAAGCAACTAAGGTTATCTCATGCAGGTAGGTTGATTCATTCTGGTGGTAAAATTATGAACTATGTTACGGTTGATACTTACCGAATCGGCGAGTTCCCGTTCTGGTTTCATCAGACATGGAGTACAAGCCTCCAGCTTTGCTTATCACTTGCAATTCTCTTCCATGCGGTGGGACTTGCAACATTTGCAGCCTTAGCAACTATACTGATTACTTTGTTAAGCAACAGTCCATTTGCAAAGTTACAACATAAGTTTCAGAGTAAACTCATGGTGGCTCAGGATGAGAGGTTGAAGGCTAGTACTGAGGCTCTGGTGAACATGAAAGTGTTGAAATTGTATGCTTGGGAAACCCATTTCAAGAATGTCATAGAAAAGTTAAGGAAGGTGGAGTATAGATGGTTGTCTGCTGTGCAATTAACCAAAGCATTCAATAACTTCCTCTACTGGTCTTCTCCTGTTTCTGTCTCTGCTGCAACCTTTGGAGCTTGTTATTTCCTCAAAATCCCTCTACATGCTAATAATGTTTTCACTTTCGTGGCAACTTTACGCATTGTTCAAGATTCAATCAGATACATTCCTGATGTTATTGGATCAATAATTCAAGCAAAGGTGGCCTTTGCACGTATTCATAAGTTTCTCGAAGCGCCTGAGTTGCAGAACTCTAATGTCTTCCAAAACCAGAAAGTTGGAGATGTCAGTCATGCCATTCTTATCAAGTCAGCCAACTTTTCGTGGGAAGAGAATTCATCAAAGTCTACTCTCAGGAATTTGAACTTAGAGGTGAAACTTGGTCAAAAAGTGGCTGTGTGTGGAGAAGTTGGCTCGGGAAAATCAACACTTTTAGCTGCAATTCTTGGAGAAGTTCCAAGCACCTCAGGAGTAGTAAGTTCACAAGCAAATTTCCTGTCCCACACAGATAAAACCTTTAGGATTTTGTATTTTAATGTAAAGATAAGTGTCTGAAAGAAGGTAAGTTCACAATCTGTATTGTTGCAATATACAGGTTCAGATTTTGGGGAGGGTTGGCTATGTTTCTCAAACAGCTTGGATCCAGAGTGGAACAATACAGGAAAATATACTATTTGGCTCACAAATGGATACCCAACGGTATGAAGATACACTTGCTAGATGCTCTTTAACAAAGGACCTTGAGCTTCTACCTCATGGAGATCAGACTATAATAGGAGAACGAGGAATCAACCTGAGCGGAGGTCAAAAACAACGTGTTCAACTTGCGAGAGCGCTCTATCAGGATGCTGATATATATCTGCTGGATGATCCATTTAGTGCTGTGGATGCAGAAACTGCCACAACCCTATTTAAAGTAATGCTAGTGCCGCGTTACTCTCTTAAATCTGTTACTGCTTGGTCTCCCTACTTATTGTCAAATGGAAATATTGGCAGGAATATGTCACGGGAGCGCTTTCAAGCAAAGCAGTCTTGCTGGTGACACATCAAGTTGATTTCCTTCCTGCATTTGACTCCGTTTTGGTTAGTAGTGTTCCAAAATACGTATATTTGGCTCCCAGAATCTCTAATCTTCCATGGCTTATCGAGTTTTAGTTACAATTTTGTGATTTTTATGATCTATCATTTGTTTTCTGATACAAGTTGATCTTTCTGACAGTTGATGTCAGAAGGACAAGTACTAGGAGCAGCTCCATACCATCAGCTACTGGAAAAAAGTCCAGAGTTTCAGGAACTTGTCAATGCTCACAAAGAAACAGCAGGTTCTGACAGGCACAACGATGCTGCTGATCCACAGAGTAATGGATCCTCCACCAATGCGTTTAACAGGACCTCCTACGAGGTAGAACAACTTAACGGATCGAAAGGTGATCAATTGATCAAGAAAGAAGAGAGGGAAGTGGGAGATACAGGGTTTAGGCCCTACATTCAATATCTGAATCAGAAGAATGGCTACTTCTACTTCTCTTTGGCTGCTCTTGGTCACTTCATTTTTCTAATTGGTCAGATAGTACAAAACTCTTGGATCGCAGCTAATGTGGATAAACATCATGTGAGCAAATCGAAGATGATTGTGGTCTACCTGATTATTGGGTTTATCTCAACAATGTTTCTGCTATGTAGATCATTCTTCACAGTTGTCCTGGGACTTCAGTCAGCAAAATCTCTGTTCTCCAAGCTGCAAGACTCCCTGTTTCGTGCTCCGATATCGTTTTATGATTCAACACCTATCGGGAGGATACTTAGTCGGGTAAACATCTCTTTCACAACAAAAAGAAAATGATCTTCAAGAGATGATATGGAACTAATATCTTGTATGCTGTGGTATTTCTTTTATCACTAGGTCTCAGCTGATCTCAGTATTGCTGATCTTGATGTTCCGCTCGGCTTAATCTTTGCTGTTGGGCAAACCTTTAATGCTTACACTAATCTTGGAGTGTTAACTGTTGCTACATGGCAAATTCTATTTGTCTCAGTGCCTATGGTCTATCTGGCAATTCACTTGCAGGTACATGTACTAAAAAATTCTCAATGTCTATTCTCCGATATGAACACATATTATGTTGTATGACTAATATTGTTGTTTGCCATCGTAAAATATGCATAGAAATATTACTACGCCTCAGCGAAAGAGTTGATGCGGATCAATGGCACAACCAGTTCTTTGGTGGCAAGTCATTTGGCTGAATCAGTAGCTGGAGTCATGACAATAAGGGCATTCAACGAGGAAGAACGTTTCTTTGCACATAGTCTAGAACTCATTGACACAAATGCTGGTCCTTTCTTCTTCAATTTCACAGCCAAAGAGTGGTTGATTCAGAGGCTAGAAGTAGTCAGCGCAACTGTTCTTGCCTCGGTTGCACTCTGCATGGCCTTGCTTCCTCCTGGAACTTTCGCCCCTGGTGAGTATGTCGCCACGGAGAGCCTATCAATTTGATATGTTATATTATTTCATGTATCATAATAAGTGTTGTGATTTTTCCATCAGGATTCATTGGAATGGTACTATCTTATGGCCTGTCATTGAACCTGTCTCTGGTTTTGTCCATTCAAAACCAGTGCACTCTTGCAAATTACATCATTTCAGTTGAAAGACTGGATCAATATATGCATATACCAAGTGAAGCTCCGGAAGTAGTAGAAGATAATCGTCCCCCTCATAATTGGCCTGAAGTTGGTAAAGTGGATATCTGCGATTTGCAGGTGAGTTTGGCTTTCCTAGTTTCATACGTCAGTGACAACTTTCAAATGTGCGTGTAATGAGAGATTTTAGTTTCAAACAGATCAGATATAGGCCTGACACACCATTAGTACTTCGAGGGATTAGCTGCACAATAGAAGGAGGTCACAAGATTGGCATTGTTGGCCGGACAGGTAGTGGAAAAACTACTCTTATCGGTGCTCTGTTTCGTCTGGTGGAGCCGGCAGGTGGGAAGATTGTGGTAGATGGCATTGACATCTCTAAAATTGGACTTCATGATCTGAGGTCACGATTTGGAATTATACCCCAAGATCCTACGCTTTTCAATGGAACCGTGAGATACAATTTGGATCCCTTATCTCAACACACTGATGAAGAGATATGGGAGGTAAGTCTCTGATCCTTGTTAATTTGAGCAGTAAAATGTCTCTTTTCTATTACCACAACATCTCTTGACGTAGAGTTTTGCTTGTACATCATGCAGGTTCTGGGAAAGTGTCAGCTCAGAGAATCAGTACAGGAGAAAGCTGCAGGTCTAGATTCCTTAGGTAAGGTTTGAACACTTTGAGCATGAGATGCATGACCAGTCCAGTCTACTTTCTGTTTTCACAAACACCAGAGATTTTCCATGCAGTTGTTGAAGATGGATCTAACTGGAGCATGGGGCAGAGGCAACTGTTTTGCTTGGGACGAGCACTTTTGAGGAGAAGCAGGATATTGGTGCTTGATGAAGCAACCGCATCCATTGACAATGCAACTGATATGATATTGCAGAAAACTATTAGGACTGAATTTGCAGATTGTACAGTTATAACAGTAGCACACAGGATTCCAACAGTTATGGACTGCAATATGGTTCTTGCCATGAAAGATGGCAAGTGTCCTTCCTCCAACTACATTGTTTGAAATATGTTTAGAACCCACATATTTAGTCAAAACAACTAAAGCAGTAAACTTCCCCATATAGAGGAAGGATTGCAGAGAAGTGTACTAAAACAGTTTTTGCTGCATTTCAGGGAAAGTTGTGGAGTACGATGAGCCAAGCAAGTTGATGAGGACGGAAGGTTCGTTGTTCGGACAGCTGGTTAAGGAATACTGGTCTCATTTTCACTCTGCACAGTCACTTTGAAGCCACTGGCTCATCCTTACTCCTGATACCTGCCTCTCGTTTCTGGTTTGGCCTTAGTGTAAAGTTAGGAACTTCTGTGTAGGAATAGAGAAGTATGACCTCTAAAACTCTTGAGTTCGTGCATTTACATGTATCCCTATGTGGTTTGTAATCAGGGTAGTATTTAACTTCCCTTTTGTTTCTTTCATTATTGAGCAAATGCAGTTCTCTGGTTCATATCACCTTGTCATACTAATCTAGCTTGCAAATAGGTTCCCTCTACTGCCATGGCTTAAACTATCCAAAGTTCCAAAAAATCAAAGAATGGTATTTTACCCTCGGTACCTGCTGAGAAGGATAATACCATTTGGGAAATCTGAGATAATCCATTGAGACTACTTCATTGTATCGAAGACAAACAATTGAAAGTGGATTCAAACTTGGCAAACACTTTGATACATGATACTATAACTGCTACTAAGCTAGTAAGATGGCCTCGAGCAGAATCCTGACAAACCATATGTTTACACGATCGAGTTGATAAACTGAATCAAACTTGATCGTCAAAATAGTTAACGATGAAGTTTTCGATCTTGACTTACAGAAGGCAAGAAATAAAAGAAAAGAAACAGGTGACCATCTTGCTCATTAATATTTAAAACTTTAGTAAACAAAATATCAGTTCCAACAAATTTACAATTGCTTCAAAAAATTTCAGAAACATATCTACATTTAGTAATTGTCCGGTTATATCTGTGCAACAGGCTTTAGCAAGCAAGTGCTGCGTCAGCAACTTTTTATTCCCTTTAGATTCGTATTTGTCTTTCCAAAGAACCTTCCGTAAAAGCTGCTCATCAGGGAAGAAACTTCTGCGTAGCTTGAACCATTAGTCATCTTGAAACAAAGCCTTGGAAACGGAATCATGGCGGCCTTTCTTAGTGTTTTTGCTTCCTCCACTGTCAGTACGAGTATTTCCCGTCATTGGGGTCTCACACACTCGGCCATAGCCTGCGTCTCTTTGTCCCTTCCTGTTCGCTGGCTTTCGGAATGGGTTAAACTTCACTTTCATTGCCTTTGATTGTTTTGGCGCCCAAACTCTCTGCAAATCTGGTACCCAGCTGGTGAAAGATGCAAACCTTCGAGCTCTTTGTCTCCTCTCCTGAGCTTCTACTAGTTTACGGGTGTGTTCATCCTGGTTTAGTCCTGTAAGGCTTTGATTATCTTTTTCAACCAATCGAAGGGACTCATCTTCTGCTGAAACCTGGCCACCATTTCTGTAACTTTCATCTAATTTATCTCCCTCCAGCTTTCCTCTCCATGATTGATTACTGTCCTCACTGTTGAGTAAAGGATTTGGAGATTCATCCTCCTCATCAAACAACAAGAGGTCCATTTTTGAATAGATTCTATGAACTACTTCCTCAAGGCTGTCAGAGTACCTACAAATTTTTTTATTTCAATTAATGTTCTCAGGATAGGAACTGTTCAATCACCATATAAACTGCAGCAACATTAAAATCTTTTGAGAATAGTTCCTGGAAAAATACTAGAGGAATAGCAAACACCAGAAATGTCTATCATATATGGATCCAATATGGACAACTTCTTGGTGTGTTAAGGAGGCTAATATATTACCTGCTTTTTATGATCTTTTCCATGTACTTATCAAGGTTCCAATCACCAAAAAAGCCTCCTTCAAGATGACATTGGATTTTCTCTAAAAGCAAGCAAATGTGTTTCACAAACTTCTGCTTTGTAGACTCCCCAACACTTGCTCCAACATCTGACTGTAATATCTCCATACGAAACAAAATCTGTAATTCATATCTTTCTCTGGTTAAGGCAAGTGCTATTACTATTTGTGCATTAGGTAATTACATAAAAGGGTTAGCAGAAGCAAGTTACAGATGGAACATGAAATGAAAAGAAAGAGTAAAAGCAAATAAAAGGATACTCTCTAGTCGTTTTGCTTGAAGCATCCTCAGAAAAACCCAAAGCCGATACTTGGAAGGAGGGATTACTAGCTCTATACATAGCAGCCAAGTCCTTAGGTTCCCTAAGTAAGAGTTTTGTTAGCTCAAGACATACCATGCTAGCTGAAGCAGCATCTTGTTTTACCAGAGGCTTTTGAATCTCTGAAGAGGTTACTCTTTCCCACCTTTGGTATATCCAATAGATAGTTGAATTAACAAGTCGCTCGGCCAAAGTACACAAGTCAACTTCTTCAGATTCAAGTCCCTGCTGGATCTTATGTGGAAGGTCACTAAAGAAACTTTCCGCAGATTCTGGCCGAAAATCATTTGCATCTTCATCTTGTATTCTAGACGCCCCAGTCAAAGAATCCTCCCCTGCAGAGGCACATGAAGCTATTGGCTGTTCATTTTCTTGGAGGGACTCACTTAATCTGTTATTCTCTGCTTCTTTCAATGGCTCCTGATATGGCTCAGAACCTTTTACCTGGGTCAACCTACATTCGCTAGACTTCTTGCTCTGTTTCATCCAGCACTTCAGAAATTTCATTTTCTTCGACTTGTAGGAACTCCTAGAAATGTAAGCCTCCTCCAAATCTATCTGGGGTCCTTCCAAGGCTGCCTCACAGAAGGCATCCCACTTTAGCTCCCGAAGCATATTTAAAATCCTCTTGTCCCTCTTCCTTTTCTCGACTCCAAGTTCATTGCATTTACCAGCCAATGGAGGACTAGACTGAGACCTGGTAACTTCATTGCAGAGGTTCAGATCACTCTCTTTCCTGAAGCTTTCACCGTCCATTTTTACAAGAAATTTTACTAAAATTTGTTCAATGGATCTATTTGTCATACAATGAGGGTACAATGCATCTTCCATAAGCCAGAGGAGGGCTAAAGAATGTGTGAAAGGCTTTAGAATTCCCATAAGATTATAGCCACTGACATTTGAAAGGGAAACCATAGCCAAGAAACCTTCTTTATACAGAAAACTTAACAGAATCGGCCAAATCGGTTGTGAGCTTCTTGGCACCAATTTACCCATTTCAGCTCCTAGAATGTCAAGAACCCTATCTTCAATAAAGTCACTGCAACTTTCTTTTCCATCATTCTTATTATTCCCTGAAGACTCACAAACAAGAAGGGGATTGGATGAAAAACCGTCAAAGCTCACAGGCTTATCATAGATTTTGACCGCCTTAACATGAAGCTTTGTCAGCCCCTCATGAAAATGATTCGAAAACACTTTCTTTTTTTCATAACTACCTGCCTCTGATTCTGTGAAATTCAGGCTAATTCTAGGGAACATTTTTAAACTAACCAGTTCAAGATCACAGAACTTGCATTCCAAAGGTTTGCCACTAACATCTTGTATCTCAAGATTCAATTGTGCATGAATTCTCTTACTCCAATCACTGACATCAAATACTTTAGGTGAGACACCGATCTTCGGATAGATCAATCCAAAGGGAACAAAAACAGAACCCAACACAACACAGTCACTTGAACAAAAACCCCAACACAAATCCCTCATTACACTCTCAAAACACCTCAATCCCTGATCAAATTGACCACAATCCCCCCTATCTTGATTAGAATCAATTTCGCATTTCACGTCAACCCATGTAAAATGAATATCCCTACTAGCAAATGCCTCACCAACATTCTCAAAAAACCCTCTAAGCTTCGAAGTAAACAAATTCACATCTCTTAAACATTCATCACTAAAACCCACGCCCATAAACTCTGACCAGCATTTCAAATCCCTCAAAACTGGAGAGAACAAAACTACCAAATTCGATCTAACAACAGAACCACCATTAAGAATCGTACCCGTTAACGAATCACAGATCGCGGAGTCCCAAGCGTAGTCATGAACAATCTGCCGCATAGACGTCGCCACATGAGTAGCTTTCGGGTAGAGAGGTTGAACCGAGTCTCTATCGAGTGTAGAGTCTATGGAGGTGAAGAACTGAGAAAGAGAGTCAAGAGTGGAACTTGAGTGGTCAAACGAAAGAGACGGTGAAAAAGCTGGAAGCTTTGAAGAGGAGAGAAGAGGAGAGAGAGAGGAGAAGAAGGGCTTAAACGAGAAGAGAGAAGAGGAGAGTTGAGGGAAAGAAAGGAAAGTTTTAGCGGCGGAGAGCACGGTTGTCCGGTATGAGTCCGGTTGTTGGAGGTAGAGAAGTGGGTTTAGGTCTATTAGGAGAAGTATCCTCTGCGTTCGAGGGTAGTCGGTGAGCGAGTCCACCACAGCCATTGTTGTCTCTTACGGACAGACGAAAAGAGAGTGCAATTTTGCAAGAAAAGAGGTGAAGTCAAACGGCGGCGTTTTGTTCCTTGAAAAATTTTCAAAGGGTGTTGGGGCGGCTGGTTTTGGCGGGAGAATTTTGCCAACAATCCAGGTGGGTCCCATTATATGTGTGTGTTTGTGTGTATTTTATCGCCTTCTGTGAAGCTCTCTCCAATGGCTATGGTTCGATAAAGAGTAAAGACTATTTTAGAACAATGTCCGCAATTTCCGCGTCCTTGTCTACCTGCAGTGATTTTTTCAACTGTTGTTCCTTAACTTCTTCGAAATTCCCTCACTTGCCCATTTCATATCCTTCACTTTTCTCTGAAATCTCCTTCGCTTCAACAATCTGTGTAGCTATCCAGGAAAGCCCATGGGATTGGTTTCTTCGCAGAGGAGATGATAGAGCAATTTGGTTGGTTGAAAAGCCTGACTGGCAACCTCAATCCTCCATTGATGTCACTGACCCGTATAAAATCTTGGTTTTTGTGGGTTTTTCTTGGATTCTTTTCATGGATTTCTTCTTTTTAGCCTTGCTGAGTTCGTTGTAAAGCTGTGAAATTTTCAGATTGCGTTTTAAAAGTTATGCTTTTCCCCATAGAAACTCGAACTTGAGACTTTTAGACTGGTTTGCATATGGGGAGTAAGCTCTACCGGACCACCACCTTGATGTATTTTCTCTGGATTTCATCTCATACGTTGGTTGTGTGTTTTGTAATCATGGTATGTTTGCTAATCGAGGTCTGATTACTTTCGGATTGAAGTCCTGGTTGACGACCACTATCGGTCAGGAGCTATAGGGAACTTAATATATTGAATTGCCACCAAGAGGAATGAGCAAACCCAGGATAACAACTAAGATAGTCAAGTCCATAATAAAACATGCCGAATTTTCTACTTTGAATGATCTCAATGATGTTAATGTTCTTGTTTCAACGTTTCCTTTGGATGTGTTATTAGATCATATGTAATTAGTCTCCGCTGGAAGGTAGTGGCTCATCGAAGTGAAGTGATCAGGCAAGGAACGAACTTAGTGAGATAAGCCAATAGGCCTGGTTTGGCCTTGAGATCGTAAAATTATTGCGTGTAGGATTTCGAGTAAGAGAAGATAAGGCTATCATCTGACAGTGACTTGCATGTCCAGTACGTCCAAACTTAGGTGCTCTTGATTAAGATTTTTGAGAATTGGTAACATCACTGGACAGTACTAAGATCTGAATGATTGAAAACAAGATGATCTGGGATAAGTATTGACTTTGTTAAGCAATTCTTTTGTTGGAAAATGATGTTTCCTATGAAACATTACTCCTAGTATGTTAAGTTACCTTAGTAGAGGATATCAGTGTTTAGATACAGCTATTTAAACCTTGTACTGCAACGTACAGATCCTAGAAATTATGACAAAAACTCTGTTTCTGGCAAAGGATGCTCATGAGCTTGGGATAGCACCATAGTGTCTTCACTTTGACTTTTAGTTGCACTGCTGTAGTTGGACATGCCCATTGCTGGTTCCAGACATTTATGTATCTATAGAAGTTACTAATTTCTCTCATATGTGACAACTGTACGTTCTACTTCCTGCTTAAGACTCCTTGTAATTCCCACGGGTTCCAAGCTCGGATTATGGACGAAAGGACATATTGACTCAGAAAAAGGGAGTCTGTAGGTTCAATGTGATTGTGCAGATTGAAAATGAGACCAATATTCCCTCACCAGTTGTCCAAACAGTGAACCTTCTGTCCTCATCAATTTGGTTGGCTCATCGTACTCCACTACAAGTCCTGAAGTTCAACAGAGACCAAGTGATTCATCGAGAAAATTTTACCCTTTAATGTATATGCATTTTGTTCGAATGTTTCATTCCCAATTTCCAGATGAACAAAGAAAGAAATGCCATTTAAATATAGCTAAATATTTTCTTGTTCTATCAGGATGTTTTTGAAATTCCCAGAAAAAGTTAACCAAATCATATGCTGAGATGTGCATTAGTCAGACGAGTTGAGGAATGAGAAGAATGTGACTTACCATCTCTCATAGCAAGAACCTTGGTGCAGTCCATAACTGTTGGGATCCTGTGAGCCACCGTGATCACTGTGCAATCTGCAAATTCAGTTCTGATAGTTTTCTGCAAAATTAAATCTGTTGCATTGTCTACAGATGCGGTTGCCTCATCAAGCACCAATATCCGACTTTTCCGCAGAAGTGCACGTCCCAAGCAAAATAGTTGCCTCTGCCCCATGCTCCAGTTCGATCCATCTTCCATGACTTCGTGGAAAATACTTTGATTATATTGATACAGAAAGTAAACTAGTCTCACCTGAAGAGCTCAAGTGCTAAAAACTTACCTAAGGAGTCTAGACCTTTCTCTTTCTCTTGGACAGTCTCACGAAGCTGGCACTTCCTGAGGACCTATATCATTTACAAGCAAAACTATCTATTGAAAAGCATCGGCAGAACTTGAACTCTTGTTTTTTACAATTCGAAATGAGATTGGAGACTAACCTCCCATATCTCCTCATCAGTATGTTGAGATAAAGGATCCAAGTTATATCTCACAGTTCCCTTGAAAAGTGTAGGGTCTTGAGGTATTATCCCAAGTCGTGACCTCAGATCATGTAGCCCAATTTCTGAGATGTCAATGTCATCCACAACAATCTTCCCTGCTGCTGGCTCCACTAGACGAAACAGAGCACTAATAAAAGTAGTCTTTCCACTGCCAGTTCGGCCCACAATACCAATCTTGTCTCCCCCTTCAATTGTGCAAGTAACTCCTCTTAGTACTAGTGGTGTGTCAGGCCTATATTTGACCTGTTTAAAGCACACGTCTTTCAGTAGACAAATATTTCTAAATTGTGAGCTAACGTATCAGTCAGGAAGTCATACCAACCTGCAATTCACAGATGTCCACTTTACCCACTGCCGGCCAACTGGGAGGTGGATGATTACCTTCGATGACTTCGGGGGCTTCACTTGGTATATGCATGTATTGATTGAGCCTTTCAACAGAAACAATGTAATTTTCTAAGCTACACTGGTTTTGAATGGCCAAAACCAGGGACACGTTCATTGATAAGCCATAGGATAGTGCCATTCCAATAAAACCTGTAGTGATTGCAAGTTATTGTATTATGAGATGTTTATATCAATCCATTTGTTAAAGCATTTCAGGACTGAAATGAAGATTGTTAAGACTGTACCATACTCACCAGGGCTGAAGGTTCCATGAGGAAGTAACGCCATGCACAATGCTGCAGATGCTAGAACAGCAGCACTGATCATTTCTAGCCGTTGAACCAGCCACTCCCTAGCTGCAAAGTTGTGGAAGGAAGGACTAGCATTAGTGTCAATGAGTTCAAGACACTTTCTGAAAAAGCGCTCTTCCTCCTCAAAAGCTCTAATTGTCATGGAACCAGCAACAGATTCAGCTAAATGACTTGCCACCAAAGACTTGGTTGTGCCATTGATCCGCATCAACTCTTTTGCAGAGGCATAGTAATATCTCTATAGGTACGGAAAACCAAACTCTTTAGTTTTCAGTCTGAAGATAAATTCGAATGCTCACAACAGTTAAAGATAACTGAATGAGTACCTGCAAATGAATTGCCAGATAGACCATAAATATGGAAACAAACAGAACTTGCCAGGCAACAACAGTCAGAACTCCAAGATTAACGTAAGTATTTAGAGTTGCCCCCGCGGTATAGATCATTGATATTGGAACATCAAGATCAACAATACTCAGATCAGACGAGACCTATAGCGGTGCAAGAAACAGGGCATTGGGAGATATTAGCTTTACATCACCACTTTAAAAGATCAACATTTTCTGGGATGAAATTTACCCGGCTAAGTATTCTTCCAAGAGGGGTGGAGTCGTAGAAAGTCATGGGAGCACGAAAAAGAGAATGAAGTAGCTCAGAGAACATTGACTTTGCTGCTTGAAGCCCCAAAATGACTGCAAAGACAGATCTAAAGACCAAAACCATTGTTGAGGCGAATCCTATCATCAAGTATACCAGAATCAACCTCAATTTACTAACTTGTGGGTTATCAACATTAATTGCCATCCAGGAGTTTTGCGATATCTGACCAAGAACGAAAGTTAAGTGAGCAAGTACACCCAAGGAGAAGTACAAGTAGCCTTTGTTCTGACTAAGATACTGAATGTAGGTCTTAAATCCTGTGTCCCCTACTTCTCTCTCTTCCTTCTTGATTAATTGATCACCTTTGGATCCTTCAGGTTGCTCCTCCAGAAAGCTCTTCTTAATCTCCCCAGTACATGACCTCCCCTGTGGAGCAGCAACATCAGTTTGCCTGTCAGAACCTGCTGTTTCTTTATGTGCATTGACAAGTTCTTGAAACTCTTGACTTGAAGCTAATAGCTCATGATAAGGAGCTTGCCTGAGTATTTCTCCATCTGACATCAACTGTTAACAAAATCAACTTGTATATTAAGGATAATACCTAATCAGTAAAAAAAATCATTGACCATAAATCACAAATAAGTAGCTAAATTGAGTTAACTGTTATGACTGGACTAACCAAAACAGAATCAAAAGCTGGAAGGAAATCAACTTGATGTGTCACGAGCAAGACTGCTTTCCTGGAGAGTGCTCCCATGACATATTCCTGCCAAAATTTTATTCACCATGTAATGAGCTCAGGAAGTAAGTAAATTTCTGAGCTCTACAGATAAAAACTGCTTTTAGGGATGTGTGATTACATTAAATAAGGTGGTAGCTGTTTCTGCATCAACAGCACTAAATGGATCATCCAACAGATATATATCAGCATCCTGATACAGGGCACGAGCAAGTTGAACTCTCTGCTTTTGACCTCCACTTAGATTGATTCCTCGTTCACCTATTTCAGTCATATCTCCATGAGGAAGAAGTTCAAGGTCCTTCACCAGTGAGCATCTCTGAATTGTATCTTGATATCGTTGCTTATCCAACGGTGCACCAAATAGTATGTTGTCCTGTATTGTTCCGTTCTGAATCCAAGCTGTTTGTGAAACATAAGCTATCTTTCCACTGACTTGAACCTATTTGTCCAGACAATCAAAAGACATGGATAATTTGTCAGCAATAAACGATTATCCGATCCTGCAAATTCGGAACTTCCATAGATTCTTTCCCATACTTGTGTGAAGCGATTGTTGAGAAACATTTTGATGTGCTTAAAATGGGGTGGAAGAGAATATGTCAGTGAACTTACAGTTCCATGTGTATTTGGAACTTCTCCAAGAATTGCTGCTAAAAGTGTTGATTTTCCTGTGCCAACTTCTCCACATACAGCCAACTTTTGACCACATCTGCTCTCCAAATTCACATTCCTGAGTGTGGGGTTTGCTGGTTTCTCATCCCACGAAAAGGTAGCTGACTTGATAAGAATTGCAGGACTGATGCTTCCCTGATTCTGCTTTTGTCTGATACTAGAGCTCTGCAATTCAGGCGCCTCAAGAAATTTCAAAATACGAGTAAAGGCTACTTTTGCTTGAATCACTGCTTCAATAACATTAGGCGTAAGTCTAATTGGATCTTGTACAATGCGCAGAGTAGCCACAAAAGTGAATACATTATTAGCTCGTAGAGGAACTTTGAGGAAGTAACAAGCTGCAAAAGTTGCAGCAGAGACATAAAATGGAGAAGACCAGAAGAGAAAGTTATTGCAGGCTTTACGTGATTGAACTGCAGATAACCATTTGTACTCCATCTTCCTTAAATTTTCTATAACATTCCTGAAATGCGTTTCCCAAGCATACAGTTTCAACACCTTCATATTAACTAAGGCCTCAGTGCTAGCCTTCAATCTCTCATCCTGTCCTGCCATTAGTCCAGTTTGAGATTTATGCTGTGAATTCGCAAGTGGTATGTTCAGGAACACAGTGATCAATATAACAGCTAAAGCTGCCAAGGTTGCTAGCCTCACTGCATGGAAAAGAATGAACAAAGACAGGCATAACTGGAGGCACGTGGTCCATGTCTGATGAATCCAGTAGGGAAATTCTCCAATTCTGTAGGCATCTACAGTGATGTGGTTCATTATTTGACCACTTGGGTACATCGACCTACCTGCATTAGACAATCTCAGTTGCTTCTTATATATTGTGGCTGACAGGGTAGACCTTACTTTCAAACCAATAAGCCTGGACCTGAAGTACCATTGTCTCTGTGCAATGGACTCTAAACCCTTTGAAAAGAAAAGTGATATTGCCAATATATAGCCTTCATCCTTGAAACCTGACTTTCCTTCGGCAGCCAAAACGAAGGCATTTAGAATCAAAGGACCAGCTGATAGAGTGGTAATCTTGAGAAAAGCAAAGAACCCTGAAATGAGGATCTCCTTCCAATGACATAATATGATTGCCCATAAAATCGACGGTCGAGCTGATGACTCGGCTTGTTTTTGTTTATTCATTTGCTCCAGGAACTGCAAATAACAGCTCTCTGCTCGTTCTGCAGGACTCAAACTTGGTATATCCTGATCCTGAAGAGTTTTCCACCTGCCTTTTCTCATCAAAGGATTCAACCACCAGAATGACATTTTGTCAATCAATCCTGCTTTAGCAAAAGGAGTAACTTCAGTACGTTCAGGTTTGTCAGGTACTTCATCAGAATCGGTAGCTAAAGAAGCATTACTGCAATTTTTTATTTCTTCACGTTGGTATGCCTTGTATGTACATAACAGCAACAATATTGCTCCTGGAAATGTTAAAGCGTCTAAAACTATCTTAGTTGACACTCCCTGAAGTATAACGGCCGCAGATATGGTAAATGCACTCATAATTCCTGCTAGAAAGAACGCAAGAATGGCTAAAAGGCGCAACGGCATTCTTGCGAGACGATTCCCTTGGAGGCTTACTATCCAAGAAACCAACAACCATGTGCATCCCTGAAACGTCAATAGGAGCCACTTTCTTAGAGGAAGTGCCGTGTGGGTTTTCCGCAAATTCTCTTCCAAATTCCATATGCCCCAACCAAAATAGACCATTCCAAGACAACCATTGAAGATAGCAGAAAGAATTGGTAACTTCGAAAAAACTCGACTTTTAGATAGATTTGTAACCGTTCTTGATGATGGTTTCTGTGTCACACAGAACAGGAGCAAGACCAGAAGCAAAATGTCAATGCCAATGATAGAGGCCTGATTGGTACAAGAATTTGGTTGACGAAATGACATGAAACTAAATCCTGAGGCCTTTTTCCTAGTGTTTGAACTGATAACTTCCCCACAAAACAAGTTCCATAAACCGCCCATTCTTCTTTTTCTATATTTTCTCTTCAGCTCCTGCAGAAAGGAAAGTTTTGTTCAGAGTGTTAAAACCCATTTACAAATCTCATAGGCATTGAACACACTGTTGCTTCTGATCAATGATTCATGATTTCAGTTGTCATCTCAGAGAAAAAGGAAAGACGAGAAATGAGTCAGAAACACGACCTTCAGAATCTTAAATGTGATTATTCAGAAGACAAGAAAGACCAAGTTCTCGATCACACAATTGCAGTACATCAAATCATTTGTAAAACCAAAAACCTGAAGAATATATGAGAAACATGAGACAAAACTGACAGTTTCCTGACCTTGAATATGGAAAAAAAAAAGGCAGGTTCTTTTCTTCTTATGAACACACAGGAAGCACAAGATTGAAAGATACTAGTATTCCAAAGAGTGAGTGAAGTTGAGAATAATTTAAAGTCAGTCAACGTGTATACCGAGAAACATTATCACGTACACGCTATTCACGAGGATACAGACGTAGAATATTACTACATGTGACTATACGAGAATCCTGAGGTCGAGGAAGACAAAAACAGTTGTTAATATTTGAAAAAAAAAAACCAAAAACAAAAATCAACGAAGAGAAGGAATGAGTATAAACAACTCAGTAATCTGTTTTTTACACTTCTATGGCTTCCAAAAACATGCAAATGAATCAGAAACAAAAAGTTGGTATTCATAACCTGATCTTGGATAATAACAAAAACAGTCTGTCTTTTCGTGTACTCATCAGAAACCAGTATTGCAGATGAAGATATAAATATCTAAAAGACTTTGATAAATAGACAACCTGAAATGGATTATGGAGATGGGAACACGTTATTTGATCAAATGCTTATGTCATATAATCTGTACCGGCCATTATATTAACAGATTTGATACAGAGGAAGATACTTAGATTCTCAGGCTTATTCTGTTACGTCTAAACTGATAAGAATTTATGAACAACAAAAGTATTGTATTTCTCAAAATCTCGACCTCAATCAACAGGACAACCCAAAAATGTAAGAATCAAGAACCTGATACGTAAACCAAAAAACAGAGAGACTCAAGTAAATTAATAATAAAAATTGATCTACTCATGATTCACTCGTCATTACAGTTCGTAGTCGTTATCATTCGGATACGTATTATTATATAAATCGACAGAAAATACTGTCGTCACTAGACTTTTTGCAACGTGTAGATAATGTCATGCCAGAAATGTTGCCTTTTCTGCAACTTGTTGGTTTGAGTGCATGTATCCATTGTCTTTACTGATTCAGAAACATTAATGCTTTTCTTGTCAGATTGCCACTTTAAGAATCGTACTCTTGAAAAAGATTACACTTTCGTTAAAAATTGCACAGAAAACTACTGTTACCATAAAATAATCTCGAATTTCCCACACTGACATCTTGGGATTGAGTGAAGTGCTTAGATTAATGGAGAGATAGAGAATTGGCAGAACCTAGAGAGACTCATTGGGTTGATAAAGTAGGGGAATTTAAGAAGATTCTTCAATAAATATCAGTAATTTTCAGTCAGTAATCGATCAGAAGCTAAACAAAGCAACGTAATACATTGAAAAGCTCAGTGCCAATATTAAAAGTTTTCATTTTTTTTCATAATCAAGCAATTAAATGACAGTTCATTTGCAAACCTTGTTTTTATCGAAGATAGTCAGTCAGCTTCTGAATCTGCAAAAACCTTCCATGGATGAACTTGAAATTTTCTTTCCTGAAATCACATTTACCAAAATGGATTCTTTCTTAAACCTCCATGGAAGCTGCACCATTTTCTGATGTGCCCCTGCGTGCAGATTTGGTAATCCTTTGGCATAAAACTTGTGACTAATTCCGTCCGAGCCCCAGAATTCAATATTTAAGGGGCATATCTCCTGATGGCGCCAGCGGTTTCGTGTTTTTCTCCAAGCTTGTTAGCTTAGGACTTAGGAGTTGTGGCCGGTTAAACCACGATTAGGTTACTTTTTCAGTCTTGCTTGCCCTCTTAAAGATCTTTGTTTGGTATCGTATCTGATAGGGATTTTGATTTTCCAAATAGAGATACCGTGTCAGTTAAAATCATAATCCCCTGAAAAATAGTGATCGCTTTTTCCTTCTTTTGAAAGGTCACAGATGAAGATAATCAGTAAGTAGTGTTCTGGAGAGTAACATCAACCAACCGTACTGGGACCTTATTTATTGGAAAATGACTTCATCTCGCTGAATTCTGGTGAAAAAAGGATCCTAGTATTGTTGTTTATGAGGACCTTTTTGAATTACCGGTCAAAAATCATCGCTAGTAAACAAAATTGACGTCTTGTGGTCAGACTTTGAGTACCAGTTTCAAGTGGATAACTTGTTGCCAACGGCGCAGGTTCATCGTCAGTGTGAATGCGTTTTCATGTGCAGAAAGTTTAGCCTGGAACAAGACCCTGGAAACTTTTGGACAAAAAGTCACCGTCATGGGTTTATGACTACTGTGGTTTATGACTTGAGCTCCTCTGAAGCAGTTTTGGTTTGGAAGTTCATGTCTTTATTTTGGATGGTATCAATGTTCTTCACTTCTGCTGGTGGGTTCAATATGGCGATTATTCCTTTACCAGTTGCCTGAATAGTGAATCTTCTGTCTTCATCAACTTTATTGAAGAAGATGACTATATATCCTAAACAGAACTTGTTAATGCTTCTCTAGAATGCTTATATATGCTTAATGCTTGAGTTAGCGGAACAGAATCAATGTAATTCTGCAGAAAGAAAAAGGAATCGATGTGATTCTGCAGAATGAAAATTGGGCCAGAAATGAAACAGATGATGGGTAGGTTGACAATGATCATATAAGAATGTATTATTTAGACAAGTTGAAGAGTGGAGAGTAGGAGTCCAACCATCTCGGCAAGAACGATGATTCACTGTATGGAAACAGAAAGTAGTCGGGTGTTACAGAACTTGCCTCAGGAATCTAGACTTTCCTCTTTGTCCTGTACTGCATCTGGAAGCTGACAGTTTCCAAGGACCTGCACAATGTACAAGAAGCACTACATAGTTATAAACAAACTTTACTAAGTTATAACCAAATTACATATTCTTAGTTTTAATTACATCAATATGAATAACATCTAGATAAATTACAAATGAACTAAATTAACTAGAAATTACATAAGAAAGTAGTTGGAGAAATCATTTTGTGTAAATGAACATCTAAGCCATAAATAAGTTGAAGTTTTCATAATATTGTTGTTGTTAAATTTACAATAGGCTTACGAGCTTACATGAGGAGAAAAGTTAGACCACACACAAACTTAAGTGAGGTTCCATCTTAAAATCAATTGGCAATAAGTAGAGTAGCAGTAGGCCAAGATCTTCATTGGCTTTGGTACCATGTTAAATTTGCAATGAGCCTACAAACTCACTTTAGAAGGAAAGTAAGTCCACATAAAAACTCAAGTGAGGTTCATTTTAAAACTAGTTGGCAATAGATAGAATAGTCTACTAGACTTATCTGTTAGTCTTCTTTTCCCTCTTTCTTTGATGTGGGACATTCAAATATGGGTATTCTCAACAATTGCAACCTCACCTCAGTTTAGATTGCAGCCCTCATTTTTCAGTGTAATGCTTGAAAAAATCAGAAAAACATAAATGTTTAACTTGGATTTCTCGAAGTCACTGTAACAATTGCACCAAACATGAACTGTTCCATTGGAGCATCATTGCTGTCATGATTCATTTCTTCAAATTCAGCTTCATACAAGTTTCATTTATGCAAAATCTTCATTTCTAGCGTCAAGTAACCTTGTTTATATGTTGAATGGTCCAATGGCTTGATCTTTAATCTCACAAAACATCAAAACATGACTGCCAAGTCTCAAAAGGACATAAAAACACCTTGACAACTTTTTCAAGCATAATGCAACTTCACTCTCTTGCGCATGAGATGATAAAGTCGCTGCACTCTTTAATTTGATCTTAAGAAATCATTGACTTGATTTTTTAAGAAAAAGTATCAATTCCAATGGATTCTGCGGACTGAAAATGAGACCAGTATTACTTCACCAGCTGTCCAAACAGGGAATCTTCCATTCTCATCAACTTCTGGGGTTCATCATACTCTACTATGTTTCCTGATGAACTACAGAAACTCATCAATGCAGTTCTAAACTTCTGGTTTTGAATAAAAATGCATTCCCTATTAAGCTATCGGCATTCGGATGCATTAAATAGACAAGTTGAGGAAAGACGAGTCACCATCTATCATGGCCAGAATCATAGTGCAGTCCATAACTGTTGGTATCCTGTGTGCTAATGTGATCACAGTGCAATCTGCAAATTCACTCCAAAAGGTTTTCTGCAAAATCAAGTCAGTTGCATTGTCAATGGATGCAGTTGCCTCGTCAAGCACTAGTATCCGGCTTCTCTCCCAGAGGGCACGTCCCAAACAGAAAAGTTGCCTTTGTCCCATGCTCCAGTTGGATCCATCTTCAACAACTGCATTGAAAAATTCTTCAATTCTATGGAGACAGAAAGTAAAGCAGGCACACTTTTTCTACATTATCTAATGTACAGAACTTACCTAAAGAACTCAGATCTTCCTCTTTCCCCTGGATGGTCTCTCGGAGTTGACACTTCCCAAGAACCTGCATAAAGTGCAACCAAAACCCATACAGAAAGATTTAGAGTAGAAGACCAACTCTTCATTACTTATGTTAAAGATGATTAGAGACTCACCTCCCATATTTCCTGATCGGTATGTTGAGATAAGGGGTCTAAATTGTATCTCACTGTCACCTTGAAAAGTGTAGGATCCTGAGGTGTTATTCCAAAACGTGACCTTAAATCATGAAGCCCTATCTTAGAGATGTCAATGCCATCTACCACAATCTTCCCTCCTGCAGGCTCCACCAGACGAAACAAAGCATTAATAAGAGTAGTCTTTCCACTACCTGTTCGACCAACAATACCAATCTTGTGGCCTCCTTGTATTATGCAACTAATCCCTTGAAGTACTAATGGTGTGTCAGGCCTATATCTGATCTGTTTAAATTAAACTTTCTCAGTAAACAGATACGGAAATTGTAACCTGAACTCAATTACAGAAGTCTAACTCACCTGCAAGTCACCGATATCCACTTTTCCCTCTGATGGCCAATTGGTTGGTGGACGGTTATCTTCCAGGATCTCAGGACCTTCACCTGGTATATGCATGTACTGATCGAGTCTTCAACCGAAATGACGTAATTTTCAAGGGTGCACTGGTTTTGAATGGACGTAACCAGGGACAAGTTCAGTGACAGGCCATATGATAGTGCCATTCCAATAAATACTGGTGATCATCGAAACATTTATAGTGAGAACTGTGAATACCCAATATATCCAGATGATTGCTAGTTTTTGGAAATGCATCTTTTCATGAATATCTAGATGATTACCAGAGCCAAAAGTTCCAGGAGGAAGCAAGGTCATGCAGAGTGTTGAAGAGGCAAGAACTGTGGCGCTGACTAATTCGAGCCGTTGAATCAACCACTCCCTAGCTGCAAAGTTGAGGAAGAAAGGGCTAGCATTTTTGTCAATGAGGTCTAGATTCTTTTCAAAAAATCGATCTTCCTCCTTGAATGCTTTTATTGTGATGGTTCCGGCAATTGATTCAGCTAGATGACTAGCCAGTAAAGAATTGGATGTGCCGTTGATCCTGATCAACTCTTTTGCAGAGGAAAAGCAATATCTCTGTGGGCATGAACCCATAAAAGAAATTTTATCCATTCACATATTCACATCATCACAAGATGTTTGTTTCTGCCAGTCTATCCCCGAGTAATCTTAGTTCATGAAGCTTGGGAGACTTCACAATCATTCTTTAAGCTATAAAAATTCTACAAGAGATAATGAATTTTCTTCATAGGTACCTGCAAGTGATTTGCCAGATAGATCAAAGGTACTGAGACAGATAAAACTTACCAAGTAACTACTGTCAGTACTCCAAGATTCGGGTAAGCATTTAAGGTTACCCCAACTGCGCATTTAAGGTTGCCCCAACTGCAGTGATCAAGCCAAATGGAAGATCAAGATCAACAATACTCATATCAGATGAGACCTGGCTGAGAATTCGTCCAAGAGGTGTCGAATCATAGAACGATACTGGGGCATGGAAGAGTGAGTTCGGCAGCTGGAAGAACAAAGATTTTGCAGACTGAAGGCCTAGCGCGGCGGTGAAGATCGATCTACATAAGAAAGACAATGTTGTAGCAGATCAATAATCAAGTAGACAACAATCAACCGTGCTGTGTTCACATTAGCATTATTAACACTTGCAGCCATCCAAGAGTTCTGTGCTACCTGACCAGTAAAGAAAGTAATGTGATCAAAAACAGCCAAAGTGAAGTATAAGTAGCCATTGTTCTGATTCATGTACTGAATATAAGGCTTAAACCCTCCGTCTCCTACTTCTTTCTCTTCACGCTTGATTAATTGATCACCCAGGGATCCTTTATGCTGCTCCTCTATATTTGTGCTCTCAATCTTCCTGTTAGATAATCTGTTTCTCTTCGGAGCAGCACTGTTCGTAAGCCTGCAAGAACCTGCTGATTCTTTGTGTGCACAGAAGAGTTCTTGAAATTCCAGGCTTGCAGCCAATAGCTGATGGTATGTGGCTGCTCCTGCTATTTCTCCCTCTGACTTCAACTGTCCAAAAATCAACAAGTATCACAAAGGAAATACTTATTTAACAGCCAATTAGTTCTGGATGTTACATAGACTTAAAAAATATGCTAACCAAAATAGAGTTGCAAGCTGGTAGAAAGTCAACTTGATGAGTTACTAGCAAAACTATTAAACTGCTTTTCTTGAGAGTGCTCCCATGACATATTCCTAACACAATGTTAATTACCTTGCAGTGAGTAGAATGTTTAAGAATATCTCAAAGGATTTAGGTTTTTTTACAACCTTTAATATAGTTGTGGCAGTTTCTGCATCCAAAGCACTAAATGGATCATCCAACAGGTAGATATCGGCATCCTGATAGAGAGCACGAGCAAGTTGAACGCGCTGCTTTTGACCTCTGCTCAGGTTGATTCCTCTTTCACCTATAACAGTTTGATCTCTGTGAGGTAGAAGATCGACATCTTTCAGTAATGAGCATCTCTCAAGTGTATCTTGATATCGTTGGCTATCCATTTCTGACCCAAACAATATATTTTCTTGTATGGTTCCACTCTGAATCCAAGCTGTTTGAGAAACATAGCCAACCCTCCCACTAACCTGAACCTGTATAATAGCAGTCATCAAATCATATGTAATAATAAGAAGTGATTCGGGGGTTAGAACTGTTGATTTTTTTGGCATCCCTACGGCTCCTTGTGTATTTGGAACTTCTCCAAGAATAGCTGTTAGAAGTGTTGATTTTTGAACAAAAAATAAGAACCAAATTTCAAACAACGTAAGTCCCAAATTTGAAGAGAGAACCAAGAAGCAAAGAAGGTACGTTTTTTTCAGATGAAAAAATGCACACGTACTTCATTCATTTTGATAATATTTATAGTATATAAGCGGACCTACTCCATAATTTGGTCAATAAAGAATAATACATATATCTTTGCCTTTCTAAAGCAAATTGCCTTTTTAAAAGCAAATTTCACAAAACACATATGACTATCCTTTTACTTCTTAAAACAAAGATCACCATCTTTTTACTCCTTAAAACGGGGAAATTATCAAACACTAATACTCCTCTTTCATGCTTTTCTTGTAGACTCCTGACCTTAACTCTTCAAACTTGCCTTTTCTAAGAGCCTTAGTTAATATATCAGCGAGTTGATTTTCTGAGTAGCAATGCATCAGATTAATTTCACCATTATTCACTGCTTCTCTTATTGCATGAAACTTAACATTGATGTGTTTAGTTCTTCCGTGTTGCACTGGATTTTCAACAATATCAATTATTGATTTGTTGTCCACCCAAATCATCGTAGAATCATCTTGATTATGCCCCAAATCTGAAAGTAATTTCCTCAACCAAATTGCTTGGTTGGTTGCTGCTGCTGCTGTTGCTGAAACATACTCAGCTTCAACTAAGGATTGAGCCACCACATCTTGTTTTCTTGAATTCTAGGAAAAAACTCCACTTCCAAATGTAAATACATACCTAAAAGTGATTCTAAAATCATGAGCTCCATTATAATCACTGTCTGAATATCCTTCAAGCTCCTTACTTTCATTCTTGAAAAAACACAAACCATAGTCATAAGTGCCTTTGATGTATCTCAAAACTCTCTTAGCTGCACCAAGATGGATTTGAGTAGGCGAATGCATGAACTTTGAGAGTAAGCTAACAGAAAACATCAAATCTGGCCTTATAGCACATAAATAAAGTAGGCTTCCAATGAGACTTCTATAGGTCGAAGACTCTACCTTTTGGCCTGCTTCATCCTTAGACAATTTCTCATTCTCAACTAATGGTGTTGCTACTAATTTGCATCTTTCCACGTTGGATTTCTTCAAAACCTCCAAAGCATAATTCTCTTGAGAGATGAAGATCTTATCTTCATGTTGGTGAATTTCCATGCTCAAGAAATATTTCATTTCTCCTAAATTGGACATTTCAAATTCACTTTCCATCTGCAACAAAAAATTCTTCAAAATATTTGAATCACGACTTGTAACAAATATGTCATCAACATACAGAGAAACAATGAGTTGAATTTTTTTCCATGATTCAATACATAGAGAGTAGCTTCACTTTGACTTTTTGCAAATCCTTGCTGTAACAAATAAGCATCAATTCTACTGTACCAAGCTGGAGGCGCTTACTTTAAGCCATAAAGAGCCTTGTAAAGCTTATAAATCTTGTTTCCAGCTCCTGAAACTTGAAACCCTTCTGGCTGCTCAACATAAACATCTTCCTTAAAAATACCATTTAAAAAAGCTGACTTCAAATCAAGATGGTGAATTTTCCATCCCATCTTTGCTACTAAAGCTATTAGAAGCCTTATCATATCATGTCTTGCCACTGGAGCAAAAGTTTCCGAATAATCTACTCCATACTCCTAAAAATAGCCTTTTACCACTAATCTGGCCTTAAGTTTATTCACAAAACCATCAGGATTGTATTTGGTCCTATAAACCCACTTAACACCAATAATTTTCTGGTTTTGAGGCATATCTACAAACTCCCAAGTCTCATTTTTATTTATCATCTTCAGCTCCTCCTCCATTGAAGCTCTCCAACCAACTTCTGTAGCAGCTTCATCATAGGATTTTGGCTCTAACAATGCAACTTCACATCTCTCATAAATTTCAGCAAGTGACCTTGTTCCTTTTGTGGGAACATGATCAAAATGTTCAGCACCAATTTCATCTTCTATATCTTCTTCAAATTGAGGTATGCATTTCCCAATTTGATCAGCATCTGGAAATTCAATCTCAGCCTTTTCCCAGTCCCATATAGCTGCTTCGTAGAACTGGACATCTCTACTCACCACCACTTTGTTGGTTTTCAAGTTAAAGATTCTATAGCCCTTAGAGAGCGAGCTATATCCAAAGAAAACTCCCATTTCAGCTTTTGGATCCAACTTGTCTCTTTTCACATCTAGAACATGAGTGTAGCATACACTCCCAAATACTTTGAGGTGCTACACAGTTGGTTTACCTCCAAACCATGCCTCAAATGGAGTTTTATCCTTCACCGCGTTGGTTGGAAATCTATTCAACAAATAGATAGTCGTGTTAACAGCTTCTGCCCAAAAACATTTAGGCATCTTCTTCTCAAACAATAAGCATCTTGCCATCTCCATAATAGTCCTATTCTTCCTTTCTCTAACGCCATTTTGCTGAGGAGAATAAGTGACGGTGAGATGATGTTGAATTCCAGATTCAGCATAAAATTGTTGAAACTTGTTTAAAGTGTATTCAGTCCCATTGTCTAATCTTATCACCTTGATGTTGCAATTTGATTGATTTTCCACTAAAGCTTTGAAATTCTGAAATACATCAGCCACTTCGGACTTGTGCTTCAGAAAATAAACCCAACACATTCTTGTATAATCATCTATGAATAAGATTAAATATACACTTCCATTCAGCGATGGTGTCTTCATTGGTCCACACACATCCATATGAATTAATTGCAACCTTTTGAAAGCTCTCGAAGCTGTATTGACAGGAAATGGCAACCTGCATTGCTTGCCAAATTGGTAAGTTTGGCACACATTTTCTTCATCACAAATAACAGGTAGGTCTTGAGCTAACTCTTTGTGGTTCGAGTGCCTAAGTGCTGCATAATGAAAATGGCCAAATCTTTTGTGCCATAATTCAGAATCATCAACAACAGCCCTATGTGCATGCCAATTACTATCTTTCCACATAATCGGAAAGCTTTTGTTTAGCATTTTTACTCTAATCAACTCATAACCAGCTCTATCAAAGATGGCATAAGACTTTTTTTCAAAATGCAAAGAGTAATCATTCTCAAGCATTTGACTCACACTTAGCAAGCTTTGATCAATATCAGGTTTGATACCTAAGGGAGTTTCAGCAGCCACAATCCCCTTGCCTTCAACTTAAACAAAGTCTCCATTTCCAATCCTCACTTTTGACTTGTATGACTGATACAGCTCTCTAAATTTGTTGAGTTCATGAGTCATGTGGTTTGTCAAGAAGTCAAACATCTTCTGAGCTTCTTATTACAAGGTTTGTAACCATAAACAACTGCTCCTCTTGTTGCTGATTTTCAGCAATTTTGGTTGTTGCCATTGAGCTTATTGCCTTGGCTGGTTATTTTTTTTCTTGCACACCTTCTTTATGTGACCATATTGCTTACAAAATCTGCATTGTACATCAGGCCTAAACCAACAAAAATTTTCAGAGTGGCTGGTCTTCTTATAGTGAGGGCATGGAAGATATTTCCTTTTGCCATCACTTTTAGAGTTTTGGTCTTCATTTTTCTCCTTACCTCTCCTCTCACCAAGTCGCTTCTTCTCTCCTTGAAAAACTTTATGTTTTGTAAAGAAAGCTCCTTCACTGCTACTATCTTGCCTCATCGATCTCCTTTGAGCTTGAAAAGCATGAACAAGTTTTGCCAAGGAAATCTTGGTTAAGTCTTTTGAGTCTTCAAGAAAAGAGATCTTAGACTCAAATCTTTCGGGTAAACTCACGAGCACCTGCTCTACAACCCTTTGATCATTCAAGTCTTCTACAAAAATTCTGATTTTGTTAACAATTTCCATAAGTCGATCATCATACTCTTTGATGGACTCATTGTCTTTCATCCTCAGAACTTCGAATTCCCTCTTCAAATTCAGGATTTGCATATGCCTTGTTCTATCACTCCCCATATACATCTCCTTAAGCTTATCCGAAGTTTCTTTTGGAGTTTCACAAGCCATAATCCTTGTGAAAATTGTTTCTGAAATGGCAGTATGGATGAAAGACAAAGCTCTTGGAGCTTTGGTTTCTTCTTCTTCATGAGCCCTGATTTGGTTGAGAGTTGGATTGTTTCCCAAAGGTGGTACTTCTCTTTCCGTCTCAACCTACTGCCACAAACTGAAACCTCTCAAGTGAGCTTTCATCTTAACAGCCCACACTTGATAGTTCTCACCATTAAAGGTTGGGGGTGAAAGGCTTGCAAAATTACTTGAAGCCATAAGGAGTTAAAAAAAGAACTGTTTGGTTTTGTAAAAGGAAGTCTGGCTGGTTTTCTCTCAATCTCTCACAGTCCTTTAAGATCTTATTAAGCTCTGATACCATGAACAAAAAATAAGAACAAAATTTCAAGCAACTTAAGTTCCAAATTTGAAGAGAGAAACAAGAAGCAAAAAAGGTATGTTTTTCAGATGAAAAAATGCACACGTATTTCATTCATTTTGATAATATTTATAGTACATAAGAGGACCTACTACATAATTTGGTCAACAAAGAACAATACACATATCTTTGCCTTTTTAAAAGCAAATTGCCTTTTAAAGCAAATTTCACAAAACACGGATCTCCATCCTTTTACTTCTTAAAACAAAGATCACCATCCTTTTACTCCTTAAAGCGAGGAAATTATCAAACACTAATAATTTTCCTGAGCCAACTTCATCACATACAGCCACTATTTCACCAAGTCTGACCTCTAAGTTTATATTCCTAAATATAGGCTTTGATGGATTCTCTTCCCATTTAAAGTTAGTTGATTTTGTAAGAATGGCAGGAGTGACATCCTTGCTACTTTGAATTTTTCGGACATCATCAGCCGTCAACTTCGGTGCCTCTAGGAACTTCAGAATTCGTGCAAAGGCCACCTTTGCTTGAATGAATGTTCCGACAATGTCAGGAATAGATCGAATCGGATCTTGAATGATGTGAAACATAGCCACAAAAGTGAAAACATTATTGGTATGCAGAGGAATTTTGAGGAAATAACATGCCAAAGGTTGCAGCAGGTATGAAAACAGGAGAAGACCAGAGGATGAAGTTATAATATACTCTGTAGAATTGCACTGCACACAACTAATTATATTCTACTTTCCTTAAATTTTCGATGACATTCTTAAAATGAGTTTCCCAAGCATATAATTTCAACACTTTCATGTTAATAAGAGCCTCAGAAGTAGCTTTCAATCTCTCATCCTAAGCGATCATGAGCTTTCTTTGAAACTTAATTTTATGACTGGAATGTTGCTTAACAAAGTGATTAGTATAGCCCCTAATGCTGCAAATGTTGCAAGTCCTACAGCACAGAAGAGAATTACGAGAGAGAGGCAGAGCTGGAGACTTGTTATCCATATCTGATGGAACCAGAATTGGAACTCCCCTATTCGATAAGCATCAACCGTAACATAGTTCATAATTTTACCATCAGAGTGCATCAATCTACCTGCATTAGACAACCTTAATTACTTCTTATAAATTGCAGAAGTGAGCAAAGATCTCACCTTCAAACCAATAAGCCTGCACCTAAAATGCCACTATCTTTGAGCCAAAGACTCTATATTTTTAGAAATGAAAAGCGTCAAAGCCATTATGTAACCTTCATATCTAAAACTTGTTTTTCCCTCTGCAACCAAAACGAAAGTGTTCAGAAGCAGAGGCCCAGTTGATAAAGTAACTATCTTTACTAAAGCAAAGAACCAGAAATAAGAATCTCCTTTCAGTGACACGTAATGATTGTTCTCAACATTGATTGTTTAGACATTGTTTCAGCTTGCTTCTGTTTGTTGAGTTGTTCCACGAACTGCAAATAACAAGTTTTGACCCGATCTGCTAGTCGCAACTTCAGTATATCCTAATCCTGAAGAGTATGTTCACTGCCCTTTTGCATCAATGGATTCAACCACCAAAATGTCATTCTACTAAACAGTCCTGCTTCAACAAATGGACTAACCTAAACGACAGAACCATTTCCAGCATTTGGAGGAGCATCCTGATTACTTTCAGTTTTCTCAACTTCATCTTTGTATGCATTAAAAGAATACAGGAGCAACAATATTGCTCCTGGAAGAGACAAAGAATCTAAAACTACCTTGACTGGTACCCATTTTCCTGAAACAACTGTGATTATACTCAGAACACAGACAAATAATGCGACGATGAAAGCAAAAGTGGACAACAGTTTCAGGAGCATTCTTGGACGATGCTTCCTCCCAAAATTTATATTCAAGCAACCAATGGCTAGAAATAACGATAATAACCACTTTTTGAATGATAAAGTTGTGCTGATTTTCCTCAACTTGTCTTCTAAGCTCCATATTCCAAACTTCGAATACGTAAATCATAGTCAGACATTGAAGATGAAAGAAGCTACTTATAATCTTGAAAAGTTTTGAAATCGAAGTGAAAGTTTGTCTGTTTGTGAAGATGATTTATATGTCAAAGTGAGCAATAGCATAGCTATAAGCAAAAGATCAATGCATGATAGTTTTTTCTGTGATCACAAATCATGAATAGAATATCCTAAAGTACTCAGTTGTCCTAAAGATAGAGATTTTTTGCATGTTAAAATGAACATTTGGTGCTAATTTAACCTTATTAGAGTGAGAAAATGATGACAGAGTAGAATAGTATCAGGTTGTATAAGAGCATGAACATGAGAAATGATAAACCAGAAGCTTTGCTTATTCAATCATCACGAGGGAAAATATATACATATCGCTGTAACAAACTTTGACCTGTTAAAGGACAATTGTACAGATTACAGGACAATAGTACGGGTTGTCAAAACAAAATTTTGTTATTCCTTTTCTCACTATCGCCCACCACTTATCTTGGATTCATTGGCCTTGAATTTTCTGTTTCTCTAACATTCCCCCTCAAATTTAACTTCCTCTAAAGTTTCAGTTTGTTTCTCAGATATTGGAATTGCTGAGAAGAGATAGCCTTAGTAATTATATCTATTGGTTGTTCAGATGAAGGTATATATTCAACATTGATTTCTCCATTGTTGACCATGTCATAGATGAAATGAAAATCGACTTCAATGTGTTTGGATTTACTGTGTAAGATTGGATTATAGGAGAGAGATATAGCACTCTTATTATCACACCACAAGGTTGCAGTTTTTTGTGTACTGATTTTTAATTCCTTCATAAGTGATCTAAATCATATCATTTCTACACATCCTTGGGAAAGTGTTCGATATTCATTTTCAGTGCTGGATCATGATACACCTTGCTACTTTTTAAAGCTCCAAGCAACTGGATTGTTATTGAACATGATTAGATAGCTGCTTGTAGATTTTTTGTCATTTGGATCAGTAGCCTAATCAGCATCTATAAAACCATGTAATCTTGACTCCTTTTCAGCAGTGTAACATAGTCCTAGTTCATATTTTCCTTTTAAATATCATAAGATACATTTTACTCCCCGCCAATGGCCTTCTGAAGGTGGTTGTGTGAATTGACTCAGTTTATTTACGGCATATGTATTATCTGGACGTGTAATTGTGACATATTGGAGACTACTAATGACACTTCTGTAAATGGTTGAGTTTTACATTAGTTTTCCTCCTTCTTTCACAAATTTGTGACCTGTAATCATTGACCTTGGGCACAGTTTAGAGTTGAGCATGTGTGTCTGCCTCAAAACATCTAGAATGTACCCTAGTCCTAAAGAGTATGTTCACTGCCCTTTTACATCAATGGATTCAACCACCAAAATGTCATTCTACTAAATAGTCCTACTTTAGCAAATGGAGTAACCTGAACGATAGAGCCATTTCCAGCATTTGGAGGAGCATCCTGATTGCTTTCAGTTTTCTGAACTTCATCTTTGTATGCATTAAAAGAATACAGGAGCAACAATATTTCTCCTGGAAGAGACAAAGCATCTAAAACTACCTTGACTGGTACCCCTTTTCCTGAAACAGCTGTGATTATACTTAGAACACAGACAAATAATGCGACCATGAAAGCAAGAATGGACAACAGTTTCAGGAGCATTCTTGGATGATGTTTCCTCCCAAAATTTATAGTCAAAGCAACCAATGCCTAGGTGAACCCTTGAAATAACGATAATAACCACTTTTTGAATGGTAAAGCTGGGCTAATTTTTCTCAACCTGTCCTCCAAGCTCCATATTCCAAACCTCAAATACACAAATCTGAGTCAGACATTGAAGATGAAAGAAGCTACTTGTAATCTTGAAAAGTTTTGAAATCGAAGTGAAAGTTTGTATGTTTGTGAAGATGATTTATATGTCAAAGTGAGTAATAGCATAGCTATAAGCAAAAGATCGATGCATGAAAGAATTTTTTCTGTGATTAGAAATCATGAATAGAATATCCTAAAGCACTCAGGTGTCCTAAAGATAGAAATTTTCTGCAAATTAAAATGAACATTTGGTGCTAATTTAACCTTATCAGAGTGAGAAAATGATGACAAAGTAGAATAGTATCAGGTTGTATAAGAGCATGAATGTGAGAAATGATAAACCAGAAGCTTTGCTTATTCAATCATCAGGAGGGAAAATAAATACATGTCATTGTAACAAACTATAACCTGTTAAAGGACAATTGTGTAGATTACAGGACTACAGTACGGGTTGTCAAAACAAAATTTTATTATTCCTTTCCTCACTATCGCCCACCACTTGTCTTGGATTCATTGGTCTTGAATTTTCTATTTCTCTAACATTCCCCCTCAAATTGAACTTCCTCTAAAGTTTCAATTTGTTTCTCAGATATTGGGATTACTGAGAAGAGATAGCCTTAGTAATTATATCTGCTGGTTGTTCAGATGAAGGTATATATTCAACACTGATTTCGTTATTGTTGACTATGTCACGGATGAAATGAACATCGACTTCGATGTGTTTCGATTTACTATGCAAGATTGGATTATGGGAGAGAGATACGGTACTATTGTTATCACAGCACAAGGTTGCAGTTTTTTGTGTACTGATTTTTAATTCCTTCATGAGTGATCTGAATCATATCATTTTTGCACATCCTTGGGAAAGTGTTCGATATTCACTTTCAGTGCTGGATCGTGATACACCTTGCTGCTTCTTAGAGCTCTAAGCAACTGGATTGTTATTGAACATGATTAGATAGCCGCTTGTGGATTTTCTGTCGTATAGATCAGTAGCCCAATTAGCATTTATAAAACCATGTAATCCTGACTCTTTTTCAACAGTGTAACATAGTCCTAGTTTGTATGTTCCTTTTAAATATCGCAAGATACATTTTACTCCCTGCCAATGGTCTTCTAAAGGTGATTGCATGAACTGACTCAGCTTATTTACGGCGTATGTAATATCTGGACGTGTAATTGTGACATATTGGAGACTGCCAATGACACTTCTATAAATGGTTGAGTTTTGCATTGGTTTTCCTCCTTCTTTCACAAATTTGTGACCTGTAATCATTGGCGTTGGGCACGGTTCAGAGTTCAGCATGTGTGTCTACGTCAAGACATCCAGAATGTACCTTGTTTATGAGATATGTAGAGAGCCTTATTTGCGATCAACTTCAATACCTAAAAAGTAGGAAAGTTCAGCAAGATCTTTGAGCGCGAACGTAGACTTTAATCTTGAAATATTCTGCTCAATCAGAGTGGTATTATTTCTCATGACAACGATGTCATCAACATAGATGAGAGGGATGACAATGTTGTTTTCTTCAAGATGGTAGAACATGGACGTATCACATTTTGAATTTATGAACTTCCATTCCAACAAGGCTTCCTTAAGTTTTTGGAACCAAGAGCGTGGTGCTTGTTTCAAGTCATAGATGGCTTTGTGCAAGTGACAAGCATGATTTAGAAGTAATTTGTCTTGGAAACCACCGGGTTATTCCATAAATACTTCTTCCTCAAGTTCACCGTTTAAAAAGGCATTGTTAATGTCAATTTGTCTAAGTATCCAATCCATTGTCACAGCAAGACTGAGAATAAACCTTATGGTGTTGAATTTTACCACAGGACTAAAGGTTTCAAAGTAATTTACTCCTGCAGTTTGGAGAAACTCCTTTGCCACAAGTCTGGCCTTATGTCTCGATACAGTTCCATTTGAGTTCATCTTCACTTTAAAAATCCATTTGCATGCAACAGGTTTCTTGTTACTCGATTTGGGTAACAACGACCATGTCTTACTTTTCATGAGAGCTTGGTATTCCTCTTACATGGCTGTCTTCCACTTAGGTTTGGATAAGGCTTCTTCAACTATTGTGGGAACCGTAGTTTTGCTGATACTGTCACTATTTTGGGTGAGGTATGGTTTTGGGTTAAAGATTCCATCCTTGGCATAAGTAACCATGGGATGAACATTGTTAGGAACGTTTTCACCTCTTACTTCATTCAGCTCATTACGAAGGGGACTGGACTGTGGTTGAGGTGCTTCTGACATGATGATGGGTTGATGGTGATTTTGAGTAGGATGAGAAGTTGAAGGTAGTCCACTTGGTGAGGATGCTAATGTTGGTCTCTAAAGATTGTGTTTACATTAAATGATAGGTTTAATGATTAGTATGAATAGAAACTAAGTAGTTAGGGACTCCGCTAATATGTTGGAGTTGGGAATGTGAGAAAGAAACATGGTTCGAAAAGGAAAGATTTGTTCATTGAACACAACATCTCGGGCAATATAGATTCGTCCTGAGCTATGTAAACAACAATAACCTTTATGTTGAGTACTATATCCAATAAAGATACAAAGACTGGTATGGAAATTGAACTTGTGACGGCAATTTTGGGTAGCAAGCACAACTAAAAGTCTCACAAAAGTTATAGTCAGGTTTCATGTGTGTAAGTTTTTCGAATGGTGACATGTTGTCTAGAGTTGGTGTGGGAAATCGGTTTATTAGATATGTGGCAATGTACACAACTTCACACTAGTGATCAGGTGGCATATCAGCTTGAGCAAGCAAGGTGAGTGTTGTTTCTATTATGTGCTTGTATTTACGCTCAATTTTTCCATTTTGTTAGAAAGTATAAGGACATGTAAGTTTGTGGTTGATGCCAACGATTTTGAGGTAGGTGGTGAAGAGAATGAACTCACCTCCCATATCAGTTTGAATGTTTCGAATCACACACCCAGTTAGTTTTTAAACCAAAGTTTTGAAGGTTCTAAAAGTGTCTAGAGCTTGATATTTACAAGAAATGGGATAGATCCAAGTGAATTTGGTGAAATCATCTAAGAAGTTGACATAGTATCTAGCCTCATTGGTTCCACGTATGGGTGCTGGTCCCTAAAGATCAACATACACAATTTAAAGGGGTTGTGGTGTTTTAAGTTTAGAGGTTGGATAATGTAGTTCATGAAGTTTTCCATGTTGACATGCTTTACAGAAACTGACTTTGTAGTTATGTTCACTGATCTTTAGTGTAATTGAGTTAAAGCTTAGAATGATTCTCATAGTGTTTTCATTTGGATGTCCTAGCTTTCTATGAATAATGTTATACTGGACACATAAGAGGGTTGTTTTGACGAACTTGACTTTTCATTTAAATCATTTGAGTTTTTGAACAACAATTATCAGTATTTTGTTGGACAACTTCAGAGGATTGAGCATGACATTGAGCATTCACATGTTGCAATGCAACTTCTTGGAAAGCAAATAGAGTGATTTTGTCACGAGACCTGATTCTGAGTTGGCATTTTTTGGTTATTGTGAACAACAATTATCAGTATTTTGTTGGACAACTTCAGAGGATTGTGCATGACATTGAGCATTTACATGTTGCAATGCAACTTCTTGGGAAGCAAATAGAGTGATTTTGTCATGAGACCCGATTCTGAGTTGGCATTTTTGGTTATTTTGAACTTCAATCCTATAGAGACCATGATCAGCTACTCCTCTGAGTAGGTCCTTCCCCCTCTTGTCCTTTATCAAGCAAAATTTTCCATGAAATATCACAGAGCAGTCGGAATCATTAATCAGTTTGGACACACTTAGCAAATTTTTGGTAATTCCAGGAACCACAAGTACATTATTGAGAGGAATTAAGTTCAGGACAACTTTACCAAAGTTTGTTATTTGTATTAGTTGTCCATTTCCAACTGTGATTTTTTCTAGTCCACGATAATCTAAATTAACACTTAGATTTTTCAGGTCATTTATGATGTGGCTGGTTGCTCCAGTTACTGTCACTTGAGCAATCGGATTGAGAATAGCTAGGAGTAGTGTTTTGGTGACTTAAGTTTGTTGCAAAAATTTGAGTATTTTTCTGGTTCTGATTAGTCTGAGCAAAAGAGTTTGAGGGATTAAATGACTTATCAAACCTGTACCAATAATCGTTGGCTAAGTGTCCATACTTAAGGCATACTTGACAAGTTGGTTTAATTCCGGCATTTCCTCTGCCACTTGATTTTCTGGATTTTCCTCTCCCACGATTTCATAGATTCTAACCAGAGTGAGGATAAAAGTTCCTCTTATTGTTGTTAAACGCAACTTGCACTGACTGATTGTTTTGCATCTCCATGGCTGAGTTGGTATGCATTCTAGTGAGTCTGGCTTCATGGTTCAAAATTAGTGTAAATGTTTCTTGTAAGTTTGGTTCTTCTCTGAGTGAGGTGACTATTGATACTATTGTCTCAAACTCGATGCCTAAGCCTCCAAGGATCTGAAAAACCAGCTCAGTTTCTGGAACTTGATACCTAGCAAGGGCTAGCTCATCTATTATATCTTTCATTTTTTCAAAGTAATCTGTTACCGTGAGTTGTCCCGTTCTTATATTTTGCAGTTGCATTTTGAGATGGAATCTGAGACTGTGACTCTGCTTTATACAGTTGCTCAAGAGATGACCATAACTCATACGACGGGTTGCAACCTGAAACTTTTTCAAGATTCCTTCCGATAGAGTAGGCAGAAGCCAACCTAGTACGGTTTGATTTTTCTCCTGATTAGAAAGTTTGGGTTGGGAAGGTTTACACTTTCTGTGGATTCAGGGCTTGGGGTGATGAAGCAACTTGGACATAGTCTGCTTTCATCAATTAATCCTTCAAGATCATTTGCCCGAATGGGTAGTATAACTTGGTTCGCCAGACTCTATAGTTATTCAACTCCAGTTTTGTGGGAATAGTGAAGCTGAAATTTGTAACAAAGAATTGCGATGAGGAGGATGTAGAGATTCGATAGGCGCAGGAAAGACCCCATTTAATAGCGCCTGGGAAATGCAAGTTTGATCGAGGATTGGAAATTTGAGGTGGAAGAAAAGGCTCGGAATGGATTGTTGAGTCTTTGTGATGATAAAGTAGAATAATATCATGGTGTATGAGGGCAGGAAGGTGAGAAATGGTAAACCAAAAGCTCTGCTTGCTTATTCAATCGTCAGGAGGGAAAATAAATATATGTTGTTATAACAAATTATGTCCTGTCAAAGGACAATTGTACAGATTACAAGACATCAGTAAAGTTGTCAAAACAAAATTCTGTTATTCCTTTCCTCACTGTTGTTCACCACTACTCTTGAATTCATTGGTCTTGAATTTTCTGTTTCTCTAACAATCAGCAGGCTATTTTCTCGTCGAAGGTATTACAGCTTCTGTGCCAACAGACTGCTTTCTTAATGAAAATGCTAGAGTGCACGTTCCAACATACTGTTTTCTAGCAGATGTTAGAGCAAATATGAATTCGTTTGGAAACAGAAGCCTGAATAGCTTAGGAAGCCGGAGATGTGTAATTGTAGGATACAACATAAGAGCATTCACTTAAGAAATGAACGAAAGCTTGGAGGATAAATTTAACACCCCTGAAGAAAACTTCATTACCTTGAAATCGGTGAAAGGCTTGATTTTTTCTTTCCTTTTAATGTCAAAACAACTTTGAAGCTTTAGCCATTGATTTTTCCTTCAAGCTTCGAAGAGAAACTGAAACCCTGTCATGAAGTTTCAAAAGCTTAAGAACTCTTTAGATGCAGGAAAGAGCATTTCTACATCAGCTGGTTTGACTCGAAACTTGGGACGGAATGATGTTCTTTGTCATGATCAAAATAAGTATAAATTAATAGCAGTATGAACTGTTGGAGGATACTGAGGAACTCAATTACTGACATGAAATCTGCGAGAATCTGCACGACAAATACTAACCTGTAACTCGAAATGTAATTAAGAAAACAAGGAGAGATCAGTGTCACTGTTTGGATTTCCTAGTAGATATTTGTTTTTTTTTTTTGAGAAACCAATTATCATAAACTTGGTCAACTATAATTGCTTTAGATATCAGAACAACCATTCACATTTATCGAGAAATGTTTGCCTTGCCATGATTTATGATCCATTATAATAAAATTCCATTTAACAACTATACTAAGTATTACCTCAATGAGAATAGTAGTGACGAAGAAAAATTGATTTCAACTTAAAGATTGGCATTCCATGATTTTTAAAAAAAAAGTAAGATCCTTTAATAACGATGTTCTACAGTAATTCAACTTGGAAAATTGATAAGTTTCATATTACAATCAGTTCTCATATCATACAGGTTTTTATAACAAAGGACGAGCAATCCCAAGTTCAGTTTGTCAAGTTCAAATTCAAGAATAAAGAAAATAAAAACTACTCCTAAATCATGATGACCAATCAAATAAGTTAGTCACGAAACTATGCAAAACTACAAGTTCATACAATGACTGCGAGTGGTGAACTCGATTCAAGTAGTGCTTGCAGGCTATTTCATAACTTATGAAACTCGAAGAACTAAACTAAATTAATGGGGTGTTTGGAAACTAATGAATTGGATTCAATTCATTAATTTTGTGTAACTAAATTTTAATTCATGCGTTTGGAATGTTAAAAAAGAGATGACTTAAATTCAACCACGTAATTGAATCTCATTTTCTTTATGAATTCAATTCACATCTCAAATGATATGAATTGAATTCTGAATTGAAGAGTCAATTCTTTTCAAAACATTAAAAATTCTTTTTTCAAATATACATATCATAAATATACAAATTATTACAAAACACACACACATTAATTATATACTATTTTAAGTTAAGGATAAAAAAGTCATATAAAATAGTTGAATTCATTTTTATTATGTTCTAAACAATGTAATTGAATTGAATTCTAATATTTATAGATTTATTCTAAACAGTGTAAATCGAATTAATACAATCCCACAAACGTAATTGAATCCAATTCGCCAATGAATCAAATTCAAAATTTTCCAAACGACCTATAAAAAAAAAAACAAATAACTGCTTGCCAAGTCAGAAATATATGAATGTACAACAAGTGATGGATTTCAATGCATATGAATGTACAACAAGTGATGGATTTCAATGTGATTCTGCAGAGTGAAAATGAGACCAGTATTCCTTCACCAGTTGTCCAAATAGGGAATCTTCCATTCTCATCAACTTTTGGGGTTCATCATGCTCCACTATGTTTCCTGATTAGAACAGAAACTCATCAATGCATTTCTAAATTTCTGTTTTCGAATGAAGATGCATTAAATAGACAAGTTTGAGGAATGAAAGGTCACCATCTCTCATGGCAAGAACCATAGTGCAGTCCATAACTGTTGGTATCCTGTGTGCTACTGTGATCACAGTGCAATCTGCAAATTCAGTTCGAATGGATTTCTGCAAAATCAAGTCAGTTGCATTGTCGATGGATGCAGTTGCCTCGTCAAGCACTAGTATCCGGCTCCTCCTCAAAAGGGCACGTCCCAAACAGAAAAGTTGCCTTTGTCCCATGCTCCAATTTGATCCATCTTCCACAACTGTATCCCAAAAACTTAGTAGTCTAGCAGGCAACCAAAAAGCTTAAGTAGACTTGGCAAAACCAGCCCAAAGTCAACGGCAAGAAGAAAAATTTTTCAGGTTTTGAACTCTACTCGGACCTGCCTGAAGCTTGAATTTTGACTCGAAACCAAATCAAGCTTCAGACAGGACTCGAACCTACAAAAAAAATCACTGGGGCCCATGTTGGCAGTAGTGTCCTAAGCTTACCTAAAGAATCTAAACCTTCCTCTTTCTCCTGAATGGCCTCTGCAAGCTGACATTTTCCCAATACCTACATATGTACAAGCAAAACTCTCTATCAGAAGGCATTAAATTAGAAAACAAAGTCCTGATTCCTGGAGAAGACAGCGAGCAGGAACTGACCTCCCAGATCTCCTGATCAGTGTGTTGAGATAATGGGTCCAAATTGTATCTCACTGTCCCGTTGAAAAGTGTAGGATCTTGAGGTATTATTCCAAACCGTGATCTCAGATCCTGAAGCCCAATTTTAGAGATATCAATGCCATCTACCATAATCATTCCTCCTTCAGGCTCCACCAGACGAAATAGAGCACTGACAAGAGTAGTTTTTCCACTACCAGTCCTTCCAACAATACCAATCTTGTGACCTCCTTCGATTTTACAACTAATCCCTCGAAGTACAAGTGGAGAATCTGGCCTGTACCTGATCTGCTAAAGAAGAATTTTCTCAGAACAGTTAAAACCTTCCCAAATTGTCATTTTTGACATCAAACGAGAAAACCAAAACTTGCCTGCAAGTCACAGATATCCACTTTGCCCACTGCAGGCCAATTGGGGGGCGGACGGTTTTCTTCTATGATCTCAGGAGCTTCACTTGGTATATGCATGTATTGGTTCAGCCTCTCAACAGAAATTATATAATTTGCAATGATACATTGGTATTGAATCGACATAACCAAGGACGTGTTTAATGACAGACCATAGGAAAGTGCCATTCCAATAAATCCTGTGGGGTGATAGGATTACTTGTTATGACAATTCTTCAGGAAACCAGTCAAAAGAAAAACAGCTTGCATAAATGTGATACTCACCTGAGCTAAATGTTCCAGGAGGAAGCAACACCATGCAAAGCGCAGCAGAAGCAAGAACAGTTGCGCTAACCAATTCTAGCCGTTGAATCAACCATTCATTAGAAGCAAAACTGTGGAAGAAAGGACTAGCATTTGTATCAATTAGTTCAAGATTTTTCGCAAAGAAGCGATCTTCCTGCTGGAATGCCCTAATTGTCATGGCTCCAGCAACTGATTCAGCTAAATGATTTGCTACTAAGGATTTGGTTGTGCCATTGATCCGCATCAATTCTTTGGCCGATCCAAAGTAATATCTCTGTCAGATATAGAGAATGAAAATCATCACCATTCAAAATTTTTAGAGGATAAATTAAACATGCATAACAGTACATCCTGAGATAGACCAGGATAATAAAACAGGAAGGGCCTGTATATATACTTCTCAAGGAGTGCAAATTCTACTGAAGATGAAATTGTTAGTACCTGCAATCGAATTGCGAGATACACCATGGGAATGGAGACAAACAGAACTTGCCATGTAACAAGAGCAAGTACTCCAAGATTACTATAAGCATTTATAGTGGCCCCAACAGCAATGACTAAGCTAAATGGAACATCGAGATCGACAATACTCAGATCAGATGAGACCTAAGAATGAAGAAGAAAAAGCACAGAGTTAGTTGGTTGCAGATCATCCATCTAATTGGAACAACATACTGTCATTATCAATACTTACTCGACTTAGTATTCTTCCAAGAGGTGTTGAGTCATAGAAAGACATGGGAGCACGAAATAGAGATTTTAGTAGCTGTGAGAATAAGGATTCTGATGATTGAAGGCCCATAATGACCGCAGAAAGAGATCTCGAAAGCAAAACGAGCATTGAAGCAAATCCAATGATCAAGTAGACCACAATCAACTTAAGTGTACTAACATCAGGCTTATCAACATTAGCTGCCATCCAAGAATTCTGTGTAATCTGACCAATAACGAAAGTAAGATGAGTAAGAATAGCCAAGGAAAAGTACAAATATCCCTTGTTTTGATTCAGATACTGAATGTAAGGACTAAACCCTGCGTCCCCAACTTCTCTTTCTTCCTGCTTAATCAATTGGTCTCCCTTTGAGATTTTAAATTGCTTCTCTGCATAGTCTTTCTTAATCTCCCTGGAAGATGATCGTTTTTTCTCATGAACAGCAACCCCTGTGAGCCTTTCAGAACCTGCTGTCTCTTTGTGTGCATTGACAAGCTCCTGAAATTCTTGACTTGAGACCAATAATTGATGATAAGGAGCAGCTCTAAGTATTTCCCCCTCTGACATCAACTGTTAACAAAATCAACTCAAATCAATGACTATAAATCAAGCAAAACTTTGGCAGAAAATGAGAGAAAGCATTGGAGAATCTGATAAAACTAATTAACAGGACCATGATTCCTTTCAGTGAAATCTGAAATCAATACTGACCAGTACAGAATCAAATGCAGGTAGGAAATCAACTTGATGTGTCACAAGCAAGACTGCTTTCCTTGAAAGTGCTCCCATGACATATTCCTGCCAAAATTTCCATTTTCTTTGTGATCAGAACAACCATTAAAACTCTCAAGTAGCAAAATCTTAAGAATCTCTAACTACATTGAATAAGGATGTTGCAGTTTCTGCATCTACAGCACTAAACGGATCATCCAACAGATATATATCAGCATCCTGATAGAGAGCACGGGCAAGCTGAATACGCTGCTTTTGACCACCGCTAAGATTGACTCCTCTTTCACCTATTTCAGTCAAATCTCCATGTGGAAGAAGCTCAAGGTCCTTCACTAATGAGCATCTCTCAAGTGAATCTTGATATCGTTGCCTGTCCATAGGAGACCCGAACAAAATATTCCCTTGTATGGATCCAGTCTGAATCCAAGCTGTTTGAGAAACATAGGCAATCCTCCCACTAACCTGAATCTGTAGGTCACAGAAACATCAATATGGTAATTTGTCAGTAAAGAACAATAGAGGAATAACCAACCTCATTTCTGGAACCTATCCATACTTCCAATGCAAAAAATGTTGGTAAAACACTTACAGTTCCCTGAGTGCTTGGAACTTCTCCAAGAATAGCTGCTAAAAGTGTTGATTTTCCTGAGCCAACTTCTCCGCATACTGCCACCTTTTCACCAAGCCTGACCTCTAAGTTCAGATTCCTGAGTGTAGGTTTTGATGGATTCTCTTCCCATGAAAAGTCTGCTGATTTTATAACAATAGCATGGCTGACTTCCTGAGCGTTCTGTGTTTTTCGAACGTTATTAGTCTGTAACTCGGGCGACTCGAGGAACTTCACGACACGTGTGAAGGCTACCTTTGCTTGAATAACCGCTGCAATGACATCAGGAATAGTTCTGATTGGATCTTGTACTAGACGTAGAGTTGCAACAAAAGTGAATACATTATTAGCATGTAGAGGAACTTTCAGGAAATAGCAAGCCCCAAAAGTTGCAGTGGAGACCAAAACAGGAGAACACCAGAAGAGGAAGCTATTATATCCCTTATGTGACTGCACTGCATATAACCATTTATGCTCTACCTTCCTTAACTTCTCTATTACTCTCATGAAATGGGTCTCCCAAGCGTACAATTTCAACACCTTCATGTTAACCAGAGCCTCGGTACTAGCCTTCAACCTCTCGTCCTGAGCAACCATGAGTCTACTCTGAAATTTATGTTGTAACTTTGCAAGTGGAGTGTTGCACAGGACAGTGATTATTATAACCAATAAGGACCCAAAAGTTGCAAGTCCCACTGCATTAAAGAGAATTGCCAAAGACAAGCAGAGCTGGAGGCTTGTTGTCCATGTCTGATGAAGCCAGTAGGGGAACTCTCCAATTCTATAGGCATCTACGGTGACATAGTTCATAATTTCACCACCCGAGTGCATCAACCGACTTGCATTAGATAACCTCAATTGCTTCTTAAAAATTGCAGCTGTGAGCAAAGATCTCACTTTCAATCCAATAAGCCTGGACCTGAAATACCACTGCCTTTGTGCCAAGGACTCCAAACTCTTGGAAAGGAATAAGGTTAATGCCAAGATATAGCCTTCATACTTGAAACCCAATTTTCCTTCTGCAACCAAAATGAAGGCATTTAAGAACAGAGGACCTGCTGATAAAGTAACTATCTTTAGCAAAGCAAAGAACCCAGAAACAAGAATATCCCTCATGTGGCATGGTACAATTGTTTTCAAGAGTGATGGTTGAGATGATGATTCAGCTTGTTTTTGCTTATTGAGTTGCTCCAAGAACTGCAAGTAACAAGTTTCTGCTTGATCTTCCAAGCTCAACTTGGGTATATCCTGATCATTAAGAGCTTGTTGGCTGCCCTTTTTCATCAGGGGATTCAACCACCAAAATGACATTTTACTTAGGAATCCTGCTCTAGCAAATGGTGTAACTTGACAAGTAGGATCGATCTCCGTAACATCATTGCATTCGACATTCAAAGGGGTATAAAGAATGCTTCCGTTTTCATCAATCAATTCACGCTTATGCTCTTTATATGCACACAGCAGCAGTAACATTGATCCTGGAAATGATAGAACATCTAAAGCCATCTTAACTGATATCCCTCCATCTAAAACAGCAGCAAATAGGCTTAGAACACAGACAAATCCAGCAAACAAGAATGCAAGTGCAGCCAGAAGCCGCAGTTGCATCCTCGGAAGACGTTTCGCTCGAAAGCTTATAGTGAATGCCACCATCAACCAAGTGAACCCCTGAAACAACACTACTAGCCACATTCTCAAAGGCAAGGCAGTCTGGTATTTCCTCAACTTCTCTTCTAATCTCCATATCCCCAAGCACAAATATACAAATCCAAGACAGCCATTAAAAACAAAAGAAACTATCTGCAAATTTGAAAAGCCTTCAAATCGATTTGGCATTTTATCTCTTGAAGCTGATGATGATTTTCTTATCAAACTTACTAACAGCATGACTAGAAGCAAAACATCAAAGCAGATGATTAATTCCTGATTAATACACGAAGTTGGTCTTCTTAAAAGGACAAGATGGAACCTTGAGAGATTCCTACTGATAACTGGACTGCTGCCAGATTCCCCGCAAAAGATATCCCACAAATTCCCCATGATCTTCTTGTTTATGCTTGCTCTTTAAAATCCTGCTTGCTAGATAAACAAAAAACTTCATTCAAAATAACTCATACACTACGTGAAATCTTTGTTGTGTTCATCAGAAAGCAGGAAGAGAAGTTCATAAGTAGACAGATACTGACAAAGAATAGACAATTTCTGACTGCTATGATCAGCATTTACATGCATTCATTTCAAATAAGCCATTATCATATCACCCATGTTTGATGGAGGGGGAGGAGTGTGTTCATCATTAAAAAGTGTGCATGTGACCTAAATAATTTCCAGGCATCAGGTAGCAGAAGAGGACTACAACAAATGCATTCACTTTTTGAAAAGAAAATATGAAGAGATAAAGAATAGCATTCACATAGAGGTTATCAAGAACCTATAGAAGAGCACATGTCACTTGAGCCCCTACAATAATAAGTTCAACCATAAAAGCCTACATTGATTACGGAACTTTTAAAAGAAATCCAAGTCCACTTTGTAAAGTTACAATACGCTGAACATGGAAAAATATATTTATATTTCAGATCACATGTAAAACACACACACATATGTATACATATACACCATACATCGACCTTACAGAAAGTTTTCTGAATATGTATCCGAGAAGAAAAAACGCTTTTAAGAAGTGGGGAACGAAACAGAGAGACTTCTGCTACCTGAAAGTTCCAAACGAAGCGCCAAATGCGTGCTCCAACCAAACCTATCGTTATATATTGAATCCAACATGTACCCTTTTGCACGTTGAGAATGAAATAGCAAAACTTGAGTCGTGGCTCTTTCCAGTTACTATGTCTGTCTCAGTGTCAGCTCCATTATTACACTCTGTGGTGGTGCCCGGGAAAGAAATAAAGACACTTTAACATTCTGAGCTAACCTGAAACTTTGTTTGATATACTTATACGCTTTACATTATATCTTTTTTTACCTTAAATAGTAAAAATAAGTTTCATGTGATTTGACACGTTTACGATAAAATGTAAACTATATTACATTATGAAATGATATTTTAAACAATATTTTATTATATTATATTATAAATATTTTCGTCCCTCTCAAATAATAATTTTTTAACATTACATTTATATACTTTCTATTCCATTATAATCTATTTCATTTTATTAAAAACTTTACATACAACTAAACATAATCTAAAGTTGTATTAAAGTGGCAGTAATAATGGAATAAAATAAAATGTAATATTATTCTATCATTTAAGATAAGAGTTTATAATAAAATAAGATAAAAAGAAAATGTTTCACATTATATCATATTCCATCTTAAACAATAAAAATGAGTCACCATTAATTTATAGGGTTTAGTATAAAATGTAAAATGATAAATATGTACTACTTAATATACCCTCAATAATTTTTTATAATATTAATTATACTTATGAATATATGTTTTGATCTATTAACAAATATTTTGTTCTATCAAAAATAAAATAGTCATTCACTAGTATTATAAATACATTACATTTCATTCCATCAATCTTTCAAATGACATTTTACTATATTACATTATGAACTCTTTTTTGCCTCTCAAACAATAATCTTTTAATATCACATCTATTTATATTTTATTTCATTTAATCGTAAATCATTTTATTCCATTGCCTTAAAATTCTCAGTCAATGATTTGGTTCAACTGCTGATTTTTGTGGGAATATGTATTTTTATTTATCTCTTTCAATGAATTACTGTTATTAAAAATAAATAAACACTTTTTTTTATAAAAGGAACAGAACAGTGACAGACACTGAGATGACGGGGAAAGGGTTGTGAGTAAGTCAACAATTGGTTTTTGTCTTGTGTCAATGTTACGTACATAGTTAAGTTCGCTTCTTACTACGTAGCTACGTTTACGTACATGGTTTTGTCTTGTTTTGGAGTTGATCTCTTAATAAAATGCGCTTAGTTTAAATTAACTTCAATGTTAAATAAGGTTTAATTCTCTGAAAGTCTTATTTAAATTAAAATTAAAATTATTATTTTGTTTTGAATCATTTGAATCCTATATTTTTATCAGATAATTTATTTATAATATTATATTTACAAACTCTTTATGAATTAATAAAATTTTTTGAAAAAATCGCTTTAATCAATTTTAATAAAGAATCAAATATTTAAATTTGAAGAGGAAAAAAAGAGTAGGATAGAGTTCGTGATGTATATGAATCTTATGACCACATTGAGAGGGACTAAAAATATATGTAGGTAAGGAATAGGTCCTACTGAAGATTTGAGCATACCTACTTATATTTTACTTCGTAAAATAATTTGTATACAAAATAATTATAGTGTTTTTATACTCATCAAAATGAGATGTTTAAGTGTATTTAGATTATTGGGAAATAAAGTTAATAAACCAAAAGCAGTGAGTTAAAATCAACTAATTTATCAATGTCAAGAGATTATAGTAAAACTATAGAGTTGAGCATTGATGCATACGTTTAAGGAAAAAGGGCTTGTGTCTCAGGTAACATATTTGAAATCTAAACTTCAGTTAATCTTTATTTATCTTTGATCTCTTATAAAAATTTGTTTTATAAACCACTTAAATGATATATAAGTTGGAAACTCATAATACAGTTTTTTTTAGACTTATCAGTATCACAACGAGAAAAGTTTTTCTCGATTCATGTGATTTAACAGTGTCACGAACCTTAATAATGTTATCCCGTGTGTCATTTAATCAAGAGTTGCCTTAATAGTACATATGTTGATAATCCATAAATTCGTTTTCTAAAACAAGATAATTATAAATAAAATATCTAAACCTACACTTATGTGTCACTTAACTATGATTCTATATTTATCTTGTTAATTATAAGGTGAACTACTATAATTATATAAATTAATGTCATAATTATTAATTATTATTACTACCTTAAACTTGTTTTAATATTAAAAAACTAGTATTCTCCATATGTCCACATGGTCAAAATGACAAGTCTTAATAATGGTTCTTATTAAAAAATAAAAGTTGGTTTGAGTTGGTGATGTATATAAATCTTATGACCCCATCTAGAGTGACTAAATATATATCTAGGTGAGGAATGGGTGATATTGAAGATTTGAGAATACCTACCTTTATTTTACTTCATAAATAATTAATACACAAAAATTAATTATAATGCTCCTTTCATATATTCATCAAAATGATATTTTTAAGTGTATTTAACTTTTTAGGAAATAAATCAATAAACCAAAAGCATGAGTTAAAAGCAATTGATGTATCAACATCAAAAGATCATAGTTAAACTAGAAAGTTGAGCATCAAATATGCTGATAATCCATAAATTCATTTTCCAAAAATAAATATTTTGAATTGTTAGCATTTTTAGTTATAGTAATTATTATATGTAATGTATAGAGTTTAATTTAATTTAAACATCAAGGATAGTGTTAGTATACTTTAATTTTCTTTTAGTTATGCATATTTATTGAGAAATAATATCGTTCAATGTTTAAAAAATAAAAAGTTAAACTATTAAAAACGTTTAAAAAGTTAAATTGGTATTAGATCGTTATAAAATCGATAAAAAAAGATTAAAGAAGACTATCGTTACTCATCGAAAATTTTAAAGTTTAATTTAAAAATATATTATTAAATAAAAATTAATTGATTTATTTAGTTTATAAAAATTAATTAGGTTACGAAAACTAACTGATCAATTAATAAACGGATCAGTTTTTAACAACAAATATTATTAAACTAAATAGAACCAATAAATTGACCTACTATACAGATCCAATAAGTTCATTTTTTAAAACATTAATATTCTCATATATTTTAATACGCCCCCCTTACGTGTGGGCTAATTTACAGCCCAACACGTGCCACAGTCTATCGTAACGCGTAATGTAAGAGCAACCTATTTTTGATACCATGTTAAATTTTATATGATTGGGCCTAAATAAACCGAGCACATATGAGCTCAAATGAAGTTCCATCATAAAACTAATTGATATTAAGAGAAGTAACTCATTAAGCTTATATGCATACTCAAGACAATATATTCTTTCGATGTGAGACAAAATTCTACTTATATTTCACCGTATACACTTTCGTTCCAACTTGTTATTTTGAATTGGCTTATTTGGCTTTTGAAATTTGGTTAGGATGCACTTAAACTTTAAAATCTCGATTTTAATTAGAGATATTTGAAACATGTATCTATTAACACACTATAAGTAGTAACCATGTATCTATTGACACACTACTTATACGGTCCAAAGAAAAAGAACCTCCATCATATCAAACATCTCTGTCACGTCACATCTGGATAAAAAAGGTCTGACCATATCTTTTGCTTTTGAAAAGTTAAGGAGTTGTTAATTTAATATTTTTAAACATCCAATAATTTTTCTAAGGGGTATGCTTGTTGAGAGGAAATGAGAAAGGAAGAATAAGTATGAAATGAAAAATAATAATTGGTAAGAAGTTACGATTGGATAGCTAATATTATGATTCCTTGATTTTGACCATTATTTCATTCCTCTCCATTAGTAAAGGAATGGGAGTCATTCCTTGGTGTATTTCACTTCTATAGCCTAATGATACATGAGAAACATATAGGTATTTAATCCATAAAACAAAAACTGCATGACAACATTATAACTCAATTAATTACATGTTTGTAAAAGAAATGGGAAATATAAATATTCTAAAAGGAATATCTAAATGTGTACTGATCATCACACAATAATAAGCATTAATTTCGTTGTTTGAGTAGTTCAGCTCTTACAAAATCAACTTAATTAATTATAATGTAATTAATTAATTAATTAATTATATTATATTATATTATAATTAATTATATAATTAATTGAAATAATATAATATAATAAATTAATTATATTATAATTAATTAAAATATAATTCATTCATAATTAAAATATTATAATTAATTAATTAATTAAAATATAATTAATTACAACGTAATTAATTAAAATATC
>JAOQMS010000007.1:740-30383 GCA_027563885.1 Erythroxylum longipes
AAAGTGAAAGTTATGTTAAACAAGATGTTGAGTTATGTTCATGAAATGAGGAGAACTAGGATGATAGTTTAGAGGTACAGTGAAGGTGATAATGGAGTTGAATGCATGTTGAGGCATTGATGAATGAATGGACATGTTTGATGTATTATTTTGTGGTTATGATTAATAGTCTTGTATGAATTGTTTTGTGAATTTTCTGAATTGTAAATTGAGGTAAAAATGAAAAGGCTATTAAGTTTAAATGATGAACTATGGAGATGGTTTATTGATGTATTATGAATGAGATGTCTTGAATACAGTATGGAAAGGTAAATAATGTAAGAAAAGTTTATAGTACATGTATGATAAGATTAAGTAAAAGATGATGAATCAAATGAGAAATTTAATACAATCAATATGGTAGTTTAATTAACATGTAATGAAGTTGTATAATTGCCTATGAATTTTTGAAAATATGGAGTGTAAATGATGTTTTGTGTATGTAGATTTTGGTTCTGTCACGATCGTGGCAGAATGCCCACAATCGTGGCCAGTTCCATGAGCTTCTGTCACAATCGTGGGAAGGAACACCACAATCGTGGGCGGGTACAAAGGAAAGGATGTTGTTTTTTAAGTGATGTTCAAGATAATTAATGCTAAAATACTTTCTTATAAGGTGTTTAGGCTTGAATGAGGCCTTGAATGAACTTAGTTGTTAATGGATGAGGTGATTAAAATAAGATATATTAAGTATAAATGAATGATGGAATGATGATGTTTTTTATGTTATGGTGCATGGACCACAGTATTCCATTATGCACATCTACACATATGCTAAATGCCATTGTTAAATCTCCGTGCAGGGGGAGCAATAATCTAGGAATGGGGTATATAGTGTCTACCATTGTAGAAAATTTTGGCATGGAACGGAGGGGAATAACTGTTCATCTCCTGGAATTCTTAAACCATCATCACTTATGGCGGGCCGAAATCCTTAAGTCCTATAATATGGAAGTTAGGGATATCAACCAGAAGACATATGTTCAAATTAGGGTAAGTCAGGCAAGTTCAAGCTCAGCGCCACCTCTGTAGGAACAAGAGTCTAGTGAAGAATCTAAGGAAGAGGAAGAAGAAGAAGAGCAAGGCTGGAAGGAAGTTCTGGATGCGATCTCCAAAACCAATAAGACACTTATGGAAAACACAAGAATGATGAAGGAGATGGCCCGGACACAACGCCGCCAAAGCTGGGATATCCATTAGATCCACAGATATTTTGAGGCTCAGGGCGTTTAATTGTCGCCCCTGACACCATCACCACCTCCATGTCCATAAGATTTATGTCTAACCCAATTTTTCCATTCAAAATTTTCTTTTACAAATTAGCCTTCAGTTCTATTTTTCTTTTATGTTTATTTCTATTTTATTTTCTATATACTTTAATTTCTGTATTTTCTTATCTTTTATATGCTCGTTTTTCCCGTCTCACATTGAGGAGAATGTGTTGTTCAAGTGTGGGGAGGGATTATGTGTTTTTACTTTTGAATGTGATTTTGCATACTGTATGATAGTTATTACGTTTCATTTTTGTGAACTATTGAATGTGCCAATACCTTAGATGGAGTGAAATTTATTTAATTTTGAACATATTCTATTAGATTGTAAATAATCCTTAGCTCACAAAATTAGTAAATTAGGAGTCTTTGGATAAATATACAGCTTAATTAGGATTTAGTGTAAATTTAGCATCCTATAGGTTGTCACATTCATTCATAATTTGAGGCCTTTCAACTTAAGTAGCTTAACTACTATTTTTCATGGAAATGAGTAGCTTAAACAACAAGGTAGGCTATTAAAAAATGTATTTTTTGTTAAATAAATCACTATTCTGCTAGCCTCCGGATTATGAATAGAGCTAGTAGTCAGTTGAAAATGTGATATAACTGAGTAACTGGATCGACATGCATCACAAATGTGTGCGTTCGTGTCAAAAAGATATAATGACATTTCAACCAAGCTGTTTAATAAAAACATGACTTAGTTAAGTAAGCGGATCGACATTAATTACCAATGTTTGCCTCTACATAACAAGGATCCACAACTTACATAACAAGGATTAGGGAAGAAGAAAATGTTGCACATGTTAGGGAATGTCAATGGGAGATTAGGGGTTAGGGAAGAAGAGCATCCTGCGTGGTTATGTTTGTGGATTGATTTGAAAAATCAATTACTTATTTTACACTAAAAACCGCAAGTATACAGGTTATTACTTATAGTAAAAAGCAGATATCATCCCATAGAGATTGTGCTTAGGCACCACTTAATTCAGGTTGTGCTTTGTTTAAGGCTCAAATTTGAATAATAACTAAAAAGTAAACTAAATCAAAACAAACTATCAACAATTGAATAATGCAATAGTGGAAATTTGAAGAGAGAATTAATTAAGTTATGGGGAGTGGATTTTACCTATCATCAATGCTAATCTAGCATTTTATATGTTTATGGGATGTCGGTTCTAGACAATTGTAGGGTTGATTACTCTCTCTCAAGTTATAATTATTCCCTAAATTATAAACCCTAATCAAATTATAAAATTTGCAATCTCTTGATTCATAAATTACCCACAATTCTAATTAGTTCTAAAGCTCACTAATTAATAACTGGGTCCTGCATGGGATCTCTTTCCATGAAATTACCGACTAGATTGGTAAAGTGATCAATTAGATCACCTAACTCTCGTTATTCCAATCTAATCATTTTTATCTGATTTAACCTCTCAGTTTATTACCGAAATATGCAAAGACATTAATCAATCATATTTCTCAAAAAAATCAATTAATAATAACACCAAACTAAAGTAAACATAAATCAACTAGATTAACATTTAAGATAAGCAAAATTCCAAAGGAAAAGTTAGAACATCATAACAACTAAAAATTCATATCCATACAACCTATCTCAATCTTACACATTAAATGAATAAAAAGATAAATGGGGAGAATATGAAACTCAGGTTGGATGATTCGCGAGACCAGCAGTATTGGGAGATCACCTATTCTGGGAAGTTTTAGCGTCGAAACCCTCTTCTTCTTTTCTCTTTCCCTTATTTCTCTCTCTCTTTCTAGGATTCCAAATGTAGGGAGAATGTAGGCTCCTTTCTAGGGTTCCATTATTATCCTTTTATAGTCTTTTCCAATTAAGGCAACCCTAGTGTCTATCTAGGGTTCAAAATGCCTGAAATGTCCCTCAAAAACTCAAATCTGAAAGTGGCTCTGATCGTGGCCTTTGGTGTATGATCGTGACTGGTTTACCTACTCTCTATCAGGACCGTGGCAGATTCCCCATGATCATGGCCCTATGCTTGAGCTTTTGTTACGATCGTGGCATAGTTGTCACGATCGTGACCCTATATTGGTGCTTCTGTCAAGATCGTGGTAGGTCCCCTATGATCATGGCCACGTGTTTTAGTCCAGCTCTCCTCCGAAATGCTTCCGAATGTCCTGAAACACTAACAAACTTATCACGGCACCTCATATATATAAAATTGAAGCTTAAAAACATGTTCTCACCTAAAGAACACTTAAAACACAAATGTTTATGAATTAACACAAATCTTAAGCTAAACACACACTAAACAATCAACTTAATCACTAAACACATATCAAATTACCTATAAAAATACAATACAATCTATATCTATCAACATCCCTACACTTAAACTTTTGCTTGTCCTCAAGCAAAGATCAAATATAACCAGTAAAATTCTATCACTTAATTTTCACAAAGATTAAAGTATGCAATCCCTTAAACTTTGGCCAACTCAAAGATAAGTATAAATTCAAAATGGACCTTATGGATTTCACTCATCTCTCTCAAGTGTTTAATGGTTAGTGTTTCTCTCAAACTTACTATAGGAAAACACACTATCATAGGCTTGCTAATACACCAATTCTTCTCCAGAATGATTAAATGCTAGGACATATCAAAAGGGCTTTGTTTCGAGTTATAATGTGGCTAGGTTAAGGTGGGTTAAACAGGTTTTAGAGGTTTATCATAAGCATTTATAAACTACTAAGTGTACAAAAGGATGACAATGATAAATTTCTAAGATATGCACATGGATAAGACTACTTCTCTGCACTTATTGAAGCTACTACATGTTATTCCTTTTTCTTTTCTTGTCTTTTCTTTTTTTATTTTTCTTTTTGTTCTTTTTCTTTTTCTTTTCTTTTTTCTTTCTCATAAAAAACAATGAAAAAAAAAGCAATTATATGCAATGTGCTCTTAACTAGTGATTCCACACTAAAGTATCACTTAGCACTCTATTAACTTGTGATTAGGTAAGCTAATGGGGTTTGTGGGTTTTAAAATTGGGTGATTTCAAGAAACAAAAGGATAAAGGCTCAATGGGGCTAGTAACGTATAATAAAAGGGTAGGTTATTTAAGCCAAAGGTTAAAGCAAGAAGGACTTAATCATTTCTATCTAGCATGCATTCATTAGATTTAAATTGATTCAAAGCAAGTTCTGAAGGTAATTTCCTAAGAAAACATCACATAAACAAGGAAATGAAATTACTATACAATGGAGTCATAAAGGCTCAATTCCTCACATAGGCTCAAATGAAAATCCATTATGCTTCTATACATTACCTCATTATTCAAGTGTCAAGTTCTGAGTAAGCTTATGCAGCGAACTACTTTCATTACTCCACATGGCTCACTCTCCACTCAAGTAGCCTAATTTGACGAGTGAATAGAAAGTTGGAACTATATTGGATCTCACCAGAATCACCCCATCTATAATGCACAATAAATCTTAAAGTAACCTCAAAATGTATTATTGGGGACCTAAACAACAAGAGAATCAAGTGCGTAACTAGTTAAACCAAACTAGATATTATCAAATCAGAACAACACCACAATAACAAAAGACAAACAAATGAAAGACTGACATGATAAGTTAAGGTCATTAGCTTGACCATTCCATATAAAGTCATAAAAGAGTGAGTGAAAGGCAAGAGATTACATCCCTTTCTTATGAGATTGGCCCTCTAAAGTAAAGCTTACATTTATGCCTATTAAGCTTAAAAATTTCACCCTTTTCATTTTCTAACCCTAAAGCTCCATGAGGAAACACTTGAATAACCTTGAATGGGCCACTCCATCTTAACTTGAGCTTTATGAGAAATAACTGAAGTCGTGAATTGAATAAAAGCACTAAGTCCCCACTATTGAATTCCTTCTTTTTAATGTGGACATCATACCACTTTTTAGCTCTTTTTTGTACAACTTAGCTTTTTCATATGCATCATATCTTAACTCTTTCAATTCTTTAAGTTGTAATAATCTCTTCTCTCCTGCTAGCTTCCAATCCATGTTCAATTTTCTAATTGTCCAATAGACTCTATGCTCCAACTCCAATGGAAAATGGCAAGCCTTGCCATACACAAGTCGATATGGGGTTATGGCTATGGGAGTTTTGAAAGCTGTCCTATAAGCCCACAACACATCATCCAGCTTCAAAACCTATTCTTTCCTTGAAGTGCTCGCTACCTTCTCCAAAATCTTTTTCAACTCTCTATTCATCACCTCCACTTGGTCACTCATTTGCAAATGGTAGGGGGTTAACATTCTATGATGAATGTTATATCTTCTCAAAAGATCCTCAAAGGGTTTGCTACAAAAGTGGCTCCCTCCATCACTTATGATAGCTCTAGGTACCCCAAATTGAGTAAAAATCTTCTTGATGAATCGTTGCACCACCTTGCTGTCATTTATTGGAGTAGCTATTGCTTCAACCCACCTTAACACATAATCATCTCCAACCAATATATAAGAGTTACCTAGGGAATATGGGAAGGGTCCCATAAAATCCAAGCCCTACGAATCAAATATTTTCACCTCTATGATGTTTAAAAGTGGTATCTCTTCCCTCTTTGAAATATTTCCCACTCTTTGGCACCAATCACAACATAATACATAATCTCGAGTGTCCTTGAACAAATTCAGCTAGTAAAATCCACACTATAAAATATGATTAGCTATCTTTTTCACTCTATATTGTCCGACATAAACTGAATTATGATAGTAGGTTAAAACTTCAAGCATTTCATTTTTAAGGATACACCTGCGAATAAAACTGTCAGCATATATTTTATATAACATATTTTCATCCCAAATATAGCGAGAACACTGAAATAAGGACCGCTTCCTTTGTTGATGTGAGAGATTAAGGGGAAGAATACCACCGGAGAGATAATTGGCAATATCTATAAACCAAGGAAGAAAAGGATTTTCCACCATCATTAAAGCCTCATTAGGAAAACGCTATTAAATTTCCTCTTCTTCTTCATCTTTTCCTCCTTCAAGTCTCAATAGGTGGTTCGCCACAACATTTTATGCTCCTTTTTTGTCCTTAATCTCAATGTTAAATTGTTGAAGCAAAAGCACACATCAGATGAGCCTAACCTTAACGTCTTTCTTTACAAAGAGATAATGCAATGCTGCATGATCTATAAAAACAATAACTTGTGAGCCCAAAATGTAAGAACAAAAATTTTCAAATGCAAATACCGCTACAAGCAACTCCTTCACAGTGGGGGTGTAGTTTAGTTATGCTCCTGTCAACTTCTTACCGGCGTATTAAATTACATGTAACTTCTTCTCCTTCCACTGTCCAAGTACACAACCAATAGCGTGGTCGCTTACATCACAAATGATCTCAAATGGAAGTGACTAATCTGGGGTCGTCAAAATTGTTGTTGTTGTAAGTGTCATCTTTAACCTGTTAAAAGCATATAAACAATCATCATCAAACACAAAAGGCACATCTTTAGCTAAAAAGTTAGTTAATGGTCTAACAATAAGAGAAAAATCCTTGATGAACTATTTGTAGAACCCTGCATGACCAAGGAATGCTTAGATGCCCTTAATTTTGGTAGGAGGTGGAAACTTTTTAATCACTTTAGTCTTAGCTCAATTTACCTCCATCCCCCTACATGAGATCTTATGGCCCAAAACAATTCCCTCTTGGATCATAAAATGACATTTTTCCCAGTTCAAGACTAAATGAGACTCCTCACATCTTTGTAACACTCTATCCAAATTAAATAAACAATGATCAAAAGAGTCTCCAAAAATAGAGAAGTCATCTATAAATATAAATACCTCTATGAAGTCCTCATTCATATATACAAAGATGGCCATCATGCACCTTTGGAATGTGGCTGGTGTATTGCATAAACCAAAAGGCATCCTCTCGGAGCATTGATGCCTTCCCTATGTGGGTGAATTTTTACAATCTGCCCTTAGAATTATGGCCTGTAGAAGGTTTAAGCTTCTTAGCAAGTTCTTTAGGAAAACCCCTACGTACGAATGCTTAAACCATCAAAATGGAAAGAATTGGATATGCCAAGATTTGTGTGGAGATAGAATGAAACTCAACTCTATTTTATAGCTTACTAGTGATGAAATTAGGAGAAATAAGAGAGTTGGTGCAAACTGAAGTTAATATAACATACCTTTGGAAGCTAAACAATTCAACTAAAAAATGGGTTCTTATAGGTAAAATCTTTAAATCTGGTTAGTCGGAGAAAATTTTGGGATTAGAATTTAATGAAGAGAGTCAAGAAAGTGCAGAACTTGATCAATAAAAATCATATAGTAATGTGGAAAATACTACGAGAAATGCATTGCAGGGAGATCTTCCTAAGCTGCTAGTAGATGAACAAGGGAATGAAAAAGAGATGTCGGAGAACCAATTAAATGAATTAGCTGATAACTCCCAAAGACAAACAAAATAATGCTAGGAAATTACAAATAATATGCTAAAAAAGTAACCAATTGATGAAGTGATGGAGAAACTCCAGTTGGTTAATCAAAATAGCAAACATTTATTCGAGGTAGTTGAGGACATCAAAGAAACTTCCCCTAAATCTGGGAGGAGATCAACTAGGAGAAAAGGAAAAAAAAACAAAACAAAAAGGGAAATTCCCTGATGATAGTTTGAGTGTGGAATACTAGAGGGCTAAATGACAAGAAACTTGTTTTGGTAGGGTTTCTTAAAACTAAAATAAAGCACCTTTTTCTCATAAAGGACTAAAGTTTTTAGAAAATAAATGGAAACAAATTTCCAACCATTCATATCATTATAATGGTCGTATAGTCTGTCTATAAAATTCATCTTTTATTAAGGTGTAAGCTACTAAACAAATTGATTAATATATCCATCTAATATGCAAATTTAGAGGTAAGATCCCTGCTTTTGAACTAACTCTCATCTATTCCTCTAGTTTTGACTTTCAGAGAGAGAAACTCTAGTATGAAATGCAATAAATACAAGCTGGAGTGTAGACTTTATAGTTAGCAGCTGGAGACTTTAATTGTACATTAAGTTCTTATGAAGTTGAAGGTGGAACCTAATACAAAATGGGTGTAAGTAGAGAATTAAATCATCTATTTTAAAAGGAAAATTTGCTGGATTTAAGTTCAATAGGAAGGCACTTCACATAGACAAATAAACATCAAGGTGAAATGCTTATCAGGAAGTTATTAGATAGAGCAATTATGAATCAAGCTTGGATGAGTATGTTCTCACAATCATTTGTGCACTTTAGAGAAAATTTTCTTTCAAATCACTCTTTTCTGCTCATATAAAGGATAACTTAACCTAGAAGGCATGGAGCATTATTTAGGTTCTTTAATGGAGTTACACAGTTGGACGTTTTCATCAAGATAATAAGCAGATGTTGGAATAAAGATTTGCAAGGGTACAAAACTTATGAACTGATGCTGAAACTAGAGCTGGTGAAGAATGCAATCAAGGATTTTGTTAAAATCAAGAATTAAAGCCTCAATAACATTAAGCAGAAGCTATAATCAACCTCATAAAACTAATTTCAGAATTATGAAAACTCAAAGGCTGAAAGAGTATCAAGAGGGTTTGGCTTTCCAAAACTATATACTAAAGTAGAAAGCTCGATTGAATTAGATTAAAGATGGTGACTCCAACACTAGATACTCTCTCTTCTCTTATTTCAAGGAGAAACAAAAACAAAATAATTGAATTGCAAGATAACCTGGGAAACTCCATCTCGGATCAAAAAGATCTTCAATATTTAGCAAGAAGTTACTTCTAGCAATAAATGGGAACAACCGACAATTATCAACATAGTTTCAATGTGAAAGATGTCCTTGTTACTCCACATAATCAGGCTCTTAATGATTTATTGGTCACCCCTTTTACAACTTAGGAAGTTAAGGAAGCCCTCTTTAGTTTGCATCCATTAAAAGCACCCAGAAATGATGGTTTTCTAACCTGGTTATTTCAGAAAACTTGGAAAGTTGTAGGGAATTTCTTTACAGAAGCTGTCTTGGAGTTCTTCTCCTTTAGCAAGATGCTCATGGAAATTAACCACGCTTACATATGCCTTATACCATAGAAGAAAAAACCCTATTCCATTACTGATTTCCCACCCATTTTTTGCTGCACAAATATATACAAAGTCATTAATAAGCTCCTTACTATGAGAATAAAATTACCTCTGAAAGAAGTCATCATTCCTACTTAAGGTGCCTTCATACGTGAAAGAAACATTGGAGATAACATTCTCATTTTACAAGAGTTCTTGGAGAGTATAAAATAGGCAAAAATATCAAAAGCAACTTAATAAAAATTGAATTCTTTGAAGCCGTTGACACAATTAGTTGGAGATACTGGCAAGATTATCTTAAAGAAATTGTCCTACTAGTCATCTTCAGAAAATGGATATTGGAATGCATTCATACTCCCTCTCTCACAGTCCTGGTTAATGGATTTCCATCTCTACCCTTCAAAAATGCTAGAGGGATAAGACAAGGGGACCTTTTTTTTGCTTCCTTTTTACTTTAGCTATAGAAGGGATCTCTAGAATGATTTCCAAACTAGCAGAGCACAATGGCATATTTCAATTCCACTATAAGTTCAGAGACATTAAACTAACTCATTTGATTTATGTAGATTATTTGATTCTTCTTAATGGTGCCAATAACCAATCCATCAATATTTTATTAAACATCTTCCAACTATTTTCAGAATGTTTTGGACTCAAATTTAATTCAGAGAAGAGCAATTTTTATATATCCTCATATGTTATAAATTAAAAAGAAATTAGCAACAATACAGGAATTGTATTACACTCCCTTACTTTCAAATGTCTAGGAGTCCCAATTATAACAACCAAGCTTAAGTTTTCGTACTTCATCCCTCTGATTGAGAAGATCAAATCTAGAATAAATGTATGGAAAAACATGTTCCTCTTTATTGTAGCTAGATTGACAGTTATCACTTCAGTATTAAACAGTTTGCATATTCATTAGTCTGCATATGTAGTCCTACTCAAGAAAGTCAACAAAGAAATTGACAAAATCCTTAAAGCTTTCTTGTGGTTTGGCAAAACAGAAAATGGAAAAAATGCTAAAGTGAAATGGAGCAATCTCACTATACTAAAGAAGAAAGGAGGGTTAAGCATTATTCCAATTTCTCAAATGCAACAAGTGCTCTTATGCAAGAGAATATTGAGAATTTTCATAGACAAAGAAGCCTTATGGATCAAAAGGGTGCATGAATACCATCTCAAAGATCAAAATTTTTGGCAGGTAGTAAATTCTCATGAATTTTCTTGGATTTTCAATTATCTACTCAATCTGAGAGGTATGATATATCCACACATCAAGCATAATTTGGGAAATGGAGATACTATTTGGTTTTGGTTCGATAATTGGACTAACTTCAACCCTCTTATTTAAAGAACAAATATTTCACAACTCAGAAATAGAATCCCTATGAATGCTAGAGTCTCCACACTCATCCATAATAAAGAATGGTATGCCAGTTTTAGAGGCTTTTCTCTACTTGCCAAATACTTTCCTCAAATTCCTGAGGGGCATGGAGAAGATAACATCATTTGGTCTCTTAATCTGAGAGGGACATTTACTAATATTTCTTATCATAAGCTAATTGCAGGCAATGCAGAAGAAGTTTTGTGTTATGCAATTCTATGGAAGCAGTCTCTAAACCTAAAACCCTCAATTTTCACTTGGTTAGCAATCAAGAATAGGCTCAGAACCAAAGCCAGATGGTTTGGAGTATATGATCCTATTTGTGTTTTCTGCAAACAAGTTGAAGAGAGCACAAATCACCTATTTTTCTATTGCAAATACACCAAAGCAATTTGAAGCAAAAATCTACATTCATTACTAGTTCTTTACTACACATTGGAGTGGGCTAAGACTCTCAACATGATCATTAAAATCACCAAACAAGGAAAGCAGAATGAGCTACTTATTAAAACAGCCTTTGCAGCCACCATCTACTTTATATGGAAGGAAAGAAAATGGAGACTATATAAGAGAATCAAGGAGGAAAAATACGAGATTACAAAAAAAATTATCAACTGTATCATGGCAACTTTGATAGCAAACAATAAGCAAAATTCACTCACTCCTAACATGAAGAACACATTGATATTGTAATGTAAAGTACCAATGTTGTAATCTTTTTCTAATTTTAATTTTTGCTTAATTGTAAACAGATTCAACAACTCATTGTAATGTTGATTTAGCTTTTGTTATTATTAATAAAATTCCTTTTGCTTTCCAAAAAATGTCTTAATAGTAAAAGTGCTACTAAAAAAGAAATTAAGTTTTAACTTTATTGAAACTTTCATAAAACAAACTTAAATTTGCAATAAGAGCACTCTTGCTCTTTGGATTTTTTGAAAAGATATCCGTTTTAAAATTTTAACTTGGTGATTAGAGTTTGAAATTATATTTTACATATTATTTCTGCCAATTCTTAGTTTGAGTACGAAGGAATAATAAATAGATGTTTACATAGATATTTTGTTCGCAACTCTGCTACTTACGAAGAAGGTAACCCTTTTATAGAGTCCGTAAGCTTGTGTAGGTATTCATGTAAATATTCGAACAAAGGCTATGTATGTATTAATGTCAATAATTTGTAATCAATTAGACTAATTGGAATCTTAAAGATACTATTATTGAGTCATCTTAAGTTACATATGTTATTGCTTGGAAATACTTATTATATAATAAAAATAAATATTGTATTTAAGAAAATATTTTTAATTATTTAACTTTAATTAATCTAGTAATAATTTATATTATTATAATTTTAAAATTAAAAGCAATTATTAATATTATTATAAAAAGATAGCTATTTATATTTTATATTTTGTTATCATATAAATAGAATTGAATCTGAATGATTACTGATAAATTTAAATAAAAATAAGCAATAAATGTAAAGAATGATTTTAAATAATTTTTTTAAAATTAAAAGATACAAAATGTTACTGGATAATGGATATCGCCTTTAGTAATTAACAAAGTTTGGACACCTGATAAGGAAAAAGAAGTGAGGTCAAAAAAGGAACAAATCGGGGGTTGAAATTAGACTACGGTTGGTGCCACAATTTCCTCTTTTGAACGCTATATACAAAAGTTTGAAATAAGAAGTAAAGAAAAGTAAACGCGCAAACATATTAGATGATTTGTTGGAAAAGAAAAAGAGAAAGAAAGCCCAAATGAATGTGTAATCGTAGTGTTAATTGCTTGGAGAATATCAACTTTCTTTCCTTTCTACGTTTGCAGGCAGGAAGACTGTCGTCGGCGACATCTCCACGGCCCCAACTCCGACTAATTCACTTAAATACCAGCAGAAACTACTGGTGCCTTTCTGTCTCTCTCAAATTCCGTTTTATAGTAAGCAGAATCCACGGTTTGGCATGCTGCAGCACAGAGGCTGTAAGCGGCCTTTCTGGGTTTTACAACTTCCTTTTCCTTGTTTTGGTTATCAAATTAAAGTTACGTTTCTTTGTTTCTAGTAATTTCTATAAACCTTGATTAGATTTTGTTGACCCATTATAGAGTTCTATTTTTCCTATTTGTTCTTTATCTTTGGCTTTGACCTTTATATATGTTTATCTATATGTATGTTGCAACTCCGATGTTCACCTGTTTAATCTGGTGAATATTTTCTTTCACTTGAAAATTATGCTTTTCTTGCACGAATTTCTAACAAAAAAGTTAGTCAATTCCGAAACGTCTTCTATCTACACATTCCAGGGCTTTCTGAGTTCAATTATCAACTGCGACCACTTGCCAGTTGTCCTCTCATCTCATGATTTACCAATTGTTGTTGGGTTTTGTTTTAATTTTATTCGTTGTTTGTTTTTCCAAACTATTTCCTAACTTGACAAGTTTTCTTCGCTGCCTTTGATTGCTGCCGTGTTTTTTTTTTTTTTTGTGTGTATTTCACATCATAGGTGTTTCATTTGACTTCATTGCTTTATTATTCTGAACTGTGCTTTTCTTCTTTCTTTGGTGCTTGAACCTTTTCCTTTTCCTGTTTATATTGCTAACTACGCATAGGGAGCTTGACAATGCTGCCGCAAGCATCTGATGAGTTGGAAAAAGATGACGACACGTCAAATTCTCAGCATCCAATGAGCGAAGAGAATGAATATGTTAGACTTGTTGTCTCCAGTGAATCAAGGGCAGTTGAAACTCACAATTCACAGCCTCAAGCTAGTGCAAATCTTGAATCTTTCATTTGGTGGATCAAAGTGTTAGCATGGGTCATTCTCGGTACTATATGTCTACTGATTTTCTTGAAATGGGGAGTGCCTTTTCTTTTAGAAAAGGTACATTCTCTCCATCACATCCTTCAAACTCAATTTAGCTTTGATCTGCAGCATAACAGCAGCATTTGATGTGTACAGGCGTCATTTCTATTTTCCTTTGAATTACTTTTTATTTTTAGTATATCTACTTAAGAACAATTTGACATATAATGTAATTAATGTTGCTGATGCGGGTCTTTACTTCAGCAGCTTCCTTTTCCTCCTTCCATTTCCCTACATTTCTTTCTTATCCAGGATTTTTTTTTTTTTGTTGAAAATATGAAATTGAATCTTATCCAGGAATCTTTGGCTTCAACTTCAATTAGGTTTTTTAGACTGTTAACGAACTCAATATTGATGTTCACCTAATTTTTCTGTATAATTAGGATGTGACTTTAGTTGCTTTATCAAAATGCTTGTTACAGCCCTATACTCTTTGTGACTGACACAGAGTCTTGTGTAGCGTGAAGCTGATGCACACACCTACTACTAACCATCTACGATTCATAATAAAATTTGTGGCTGTTCAAGTTTAATCTTTCAACTCTTCAAGCTCCATCTATTTCATTGTAGGTTCTTTACCCGGTCATGCAATGGGAAGCAACTGCCTTTGGTCGTCCAGTCCTTGCCCTTGTGCTTGTTGCTTCTCTTGCATTATTTCCTGTGGTGTTAATTCCTTCAGGCCCTTCTATGTGGTTGACTGGAATGATTTTTGGATATGGTCTTGGGTTCATCATAATAATGGTTGGAACAACAATAGGTATGGTTCTGCCATACTGGATTGGGCTATTTTTCCGTGAGCGCATCCATGTGAGTTTCATGATCCTTAAACCATGATGATGAATTACACAATCTGTTAGTCATGCTTGAAGTTTTCTGTCACTTGACTCTGAAAAATCTGTTGTTTAACATGCAGCAATGGCTAAAAAAATGGCCCCAGAAAGCTGCTATGCTAAGACTTGCTGGAGAAGGGAGCTGGTTTTATCAATTTCGTGTGGTTGCACTGTTTAGGGTTTCACCATTTCCATACACTATTTTCAATTATGCAATAGTGGTAACAAGCATGAGATTTTGGCCTTATTTATGTGGTTCAGTGGCTGGAATGGTACCTGAAGCTTTTATCTATATTTACAGGTGGGTTCTAGTGATTTTGCCTCAGTTGTTTTGCCCACTTCATTGAATTTGTGTTCAAATGGAATACTCAAGATATCTGCTTCATGTACAGTTTAATTGGCATTGATGATTTAGTTACCAAGACTTTGCTAATGTAGCTTGACAGTGAAAATTTTGAAATGTCAGTTCCTATTTGTTTTGATGATCCATATTTATCTCTCCATTAAACTATATGTTACTCTTTGTGCAGTGGTCGGTTAATACGGACGATAGCTGATGTCCAGTATGGTAACCATCACTTGACTGCCGTTGAAATCATATATAATGTCATCTCCATCATTATTACAATCATTACTGTAGTTGCTTTCACTGTCTATGCAAAAAGAGCTTTGAAGGAGCTTGAAACAGCCGAGGCTTCCAATAAAGTGCACAACTCCTGCCAACATGAGTATGAGATGGGGAAAGCTTCTGCATGAATTTACAGAAAAATAGGTTTGCATTATCGGTGATCTCGTAACATATGGCTAAATCGGAAAATATTAGTACCTGTAGCAACAGTTCTTATATCTGGTGTTTGATCATACCATTGTAACATTTTATGGCCTTATTTTGACATATGTGAATTTTAGTACCCTGATCCATGTACCTAGGCAAGTAGAGAATACACGAAAAGGAAAAGAAAAAGTATGTCCAATAAAATTCTTCCTTCAATAGCAGCATTTGATGCATCTCGACTTCTTCACTTTGGATTAAACCTTGTCCGATTCCATACTGAAAGAAAAAAAGAGTTTTTTTTTGTGTACAATTTGGGATGTTTGCTTGATGGTTTATTCTGCCTAACTGCTTTTACTAGTTTAGATAATGTTGAGAACACAGGCTGAAGCTGCAGAGGATATGAAGAATTGCAATTTTATCTTCATTGTTAGATATGCATTACAATATGTGCCCGAAAAGAAAAGTATTCCGGTGTCACGTTAGCTAAAACTTTAGGTTGTACCAGAGACTACTTTTCGAAAACACCCACTAATCAGAAAAGAGAAGTACTGTCTTGACAAATTGTCAAATACTTGAACCTATGTAATATTACGTATTAAAACATAATTAATATTTAAATTGAAAGTTGGCGATGAATCAAATCGTAAATTGTACGGAAGCAGTTCTTTTTTCTTTTTCTTTTTCTTTTTTGGATAATTTATAAGTGAAATATATTCATTTGAATGAGAAAATGAACGTACAGCCAGGCCACTAGGGCTATACAAGGCATAAAGCCATAAGACTAGATAAAGCAGCAAAAAGAGGCTAATAACTAAAACAGGAAACACTGTTGGAATGCAATCCTAACTGGAGCTAGGAAATAAGGCTCCTAATTGTCGAAATTCCCCAGATCCCTCGACAATGTCAGATTGAGTCGAAGGAAGATTATAAATGTGGGCTAATGGGTTCTGCTTCCTTATCAGAACACTAACGGAGCAATGCCTTCTTCCTTTCAGCTCTTGACACATTGACGGAGCTCCCTCTTTCATAGACATAACAGTTGATGGTGATTTACGAATGCTGGAAGTTGGCTTGTGAGTGTAAAACAAAGTTGCCGCCCCAGTAAGTAACACTTTAGCGAGTGTTACAAAGGTACATGAACCAGATAGGGAAAATATGAGTACACTCAAAGAACAGGTGATAAAATTTCTGTGACAAAACAATTTATAGAAGAGATCTGTTAGGTACTAGAAGAACAAGCAATAGAGTCCGACATGGAAGATAATACAACAATAACCGAAAGAGTGACAGGAAGAAGACAATCAAAAGAGAGAAGAGGGAAAACAAGTTCATTTCATCACTAATTTCATTGTCAGTGTTTTACAACGGTATAAAGATGGTCTCCCCTTTCACAGTGCACTACCTGTAATCTTATAATATATTTATCTACATCAGCATAACTTGGAGCTGCTTTTGTCTTGTACTTATGTGACACTGTTTCCTATTTTATTACATTGTTTTATTTTTCAAGTAGTAGCTGTTCACTCCGCGCTTTTATCTTCATCCTCCCATAACATTACCTTTCCCTTAACTTTGTCCACAAGGTTTGCTTTAGAGAAGTGTTTTTGAAGCTCAAATAAAGATTACCATGTTGCCTCTTCGCATTGGTCATCTGTCCTATGTACCACTATCTGAGTTATAGGTTTATTGTGATATTTTACAATCCTACGAACCAAGATCACTTTTAGCGCCTTGTCTATACATTAGAGTGTTACAGGTAGTTCTTATGATCATCATCTCTCTTTTTGTTATATATTTCTTAAGATGAGATACATAGAACATCAAATGAATAGAGTCCCTTAGAGAAGCACCAATTTATACGTCACCTTATCCACCATCTCTATGATCTAATATGGACAATAATACGGGGGGAGAGCTTATGATTGGTCCTCTTTTGTAATGAATATTGCCTGTAAAGCTGAAGTTTTAAGAATATCACTATCCGACCTTGAATTCCTTCTGTATCCTTCTATTGTCTACCTACTGTTTCATCCTATTTTAAGCTTTTTTAAGATGAAACTTTGTGGTGGCTAGAATTGTTTCCTTATCCTCTATCATTCGGTTTACCATCAGATTCTTAGAGTCCCCAGTGAAGTTAGGAGCATAAAAAGGGGAAAGATAACCATATAGTATTTCAACTTTGGTGGTGTTAACTGCCATACGATATGTACCACAAATCTGCCAGTGATATCTACTCAAACTATCAATGGGAGTGCCTCTACAAAAGCATTGTAGGTAAGTCTCCAAGATTTAATTGACTGTCTCTTTCTGCTCATCAAATCGGGGTGATATGCAGTTGAGAAGTTAAATTTATTCTTTGTAACTTGAAGTTTTCTCTCCAAAATACTCTTAAAAAGAGAGAATCCATATCAAATACTGTGCTTTCAAGTATCCACGGAGTTTAAAGACATGATCTAAGAACATATAGGCTATCTCAGATGCAGTAACAGGATGTTTGATGGCTATAAAGTGGGCATATAGTTACTAATCTGTCCATTGTCACCAGGATACCTTATTTTCCTAGATATTGGTAATCCCTATAATACGAAATTCATAATGATCTCTTCCTAATACCCTCCTGTAGAGGTTAAAGTTTCCTAGGAGATGTAAGTTTCTCATATTTATTCCTTTGGCATATAAAGCATCCTTTAATATAATTTCTCACATCTTTGTTTTATACATTCTAACAGAATACGTTTTTGTATTTTCTTATTCTTAGTGTTTGCTGTAACTATTGAGTGGCCTCCTTGTGGCTCATTGTGACTTTTGGAGATCAATTTCCTTTTGTAGGTCACTGTTAAAACCGATTATCAATCTTTCTTTCCACCTCAATAATGCTTCTTTTCACTCATAATTGTTGTAGTTAAATTCTCCTATTATTAGCTTCCCAATGATATTTTGAATGATCATATCCTTCTTCCAACTTTCTTTACTCTCGTCTAGCAGTTGTGTATGGACTTAGGAGATTGTTAAGGTAAGCAATTTAGTACTAGTTATCCTTAACAAAGTGTCTAATGCTTTGTTCTCCTTCCCACTCCTGTATACAACCTCAAAGTCATACATAAACAACTTGGGTAACTATGTTTATTGAAAAGGAGTGGAGATTTTCCATTCAAGTAAGTACTTGAGACTTTAATGATCAATGTAGAACTTGAATAGTCTTCCATTGAGGTAGTGGTGTCATTGTTTAATAGCTTTGATGATTGTAATAAATTCCTTCTCATAAATGGAGAGCCTTAAATGTTTAGCAACTAATGTCTTGCTTATGCAAAGGGATGCCTTTCTTATTAGAGAAAAGCTCATATGAATGTGCCACATGCATCTACTCTATGATTAATGGTTGGGAGAAGTTGGGCATGACTAGCATTGGAGTTGTCACAAAGGCCTCTTTTAATAGTTCAAAAGCTTGTTATTGTTTCTCTTCCCAATTCCACTCCTTGATTGCTTGTTTCTTTAATAACTCTGTCAAAGGTCTAACCAAGCTTGCATAGTTCCTAATAAACCTTTTATAATAGAGAGTGAGTACTAAGAATCCACTTAGATCCTTGATTGAATTTGGTACTAGCCAGTTATGGATGGTTTCTATCTTCCTTTCATTAGTAGCCACTCCTTTAATCGAAATCAAATGTCCCTTATATTCAGTTTTCCTTGCCTCAAAAACAAAATTGCTGCCTTTGATGAAGAACTGATAAGCTTGAAGGTTTTTCATAGCCTCTTTAATGAGATTTAAATATTGATAAAAGAAGTTGTTGTATATTAAAATTTCATGGAAAATAACAAATTTCCTTAAGATTGACTTAAAAATCTCATACATTAAACTTTAAAATTTGAGGGAATGTTGGTCAATTTAAATGGCATCACTAGAAACTTATATGGGCCCTCATAAGTTCAAAAATTGTCTTAGTTTTATCTTCCTCATGCATCCTAATCTGGTGATAACTAAATCTCAAATGAAGCTTAGAGTACCATCTTAATACATGTAATTCATTTATAAGCTCTAGAATTAGGGGGTATGAGGAACTTATCTGAGAATGTGTGCTTATTGAGCTCCCAATAATCAAGACATGCTCTCTTGGAATTATCTTTCTTCCTCATAAATGCCACTAGGGAGGCATAGCTACTGAGGCTATGTCTAATAAAACCTTGTTGGATCAGTTCCTTAATTGCCTTCTCCATTACACCCTTATACTATCCTAAGTATTTATATGGTTTTATGTTGATTAATTATGTCCCTTCCTCTAATCTAACTATGTCATCTGATGCTCCTTTAAGAGGTAACTTATGAGGTTCCTCGTATACAACCCCAAATTCAACTAATAATCCATATAACTCATTGAATGTACTAGATTACTCCTCTATCTTAATTTCCAATAACTAATACTCAAAAGGATGTGTCAATTATGTCATATACAATCCCCTAACTCTAAACCCTTTTAATATCTTATTCAACCCCTTGCTAAGGCTAAGAATTTTTGTTTGGATTCCTTATTGATGTCACCATTTGTTTCTCCTATTTAAACTTCATAGTTTTGATTTTAAAGTTGCATAACACATTTTTCAATGTTGCTAACTATTACATACCCAATACCATATGCCCTAAAGAGGTAACTAGTGCACTAATTAAGAATGATATCCTTATAAGCTCCATACAAACCCTCTATGGTATTGATGATAATTCAATTTAAGCCTACCTCCTATAGTAAATTTGTATGGCATGTATTATTTCTAAATTACCTTGGTTCCTCCTTACTCTTGCCTTATCCAAACAATTATGTGTGCTTATATTGTCAATTATCACAATTGCAATCTATAACCTAACTTTTGCTTCCATGTTATTATTAGTCTAGCCTAAACTTTGAGGTGGCTTACTATTTCCCTTAAAAAGGTAAGGAAGTAGTGTAAACAACTATCATAGCTTCCTACTTCCTCACCAGATAGTATGCTTATTAAAGGCTGCATGACTCTAGGAGTTTCACTATAACTTCTAATTCTAGCCTTAATCTTTTTAGGAAGAGCCTTATTAGATACTCATTAAAGAATGTCAAAATTTGAATTATTTATTAAATCAAGTACAATATTCTTACATCGATCCCTTTTATTTAAGTTCCTTAAAGTCACCCACTAGGTCTTTAAATGTCTCTTTATTGGATCTTTGCCTGAACATGCTAACAAACTCCTCCCACTCTATGGGTTCCTTTCTGGGTTGATTTCTTATTACTAGTTGATACCATTTCTGAGTTGGTCCTTCTAAATGCATAGTGATAGTTATCAATTGTATGATGTTTTAGGGTTTAATTTGTTATATATTTAGTGTGAATTTGAGTGTTGAGTATGCATTTGGGGTTTCATTATATTAGTTTGAGTGTTTTAGTGTTTTAGCGTTTTAGTGTTTTTATGGGTTAGATTAAGTCTGTGAGCTTAAATGTTATATTTTTTAGGTATCGTGATGCGTTTGTTAGTGTTTGAGGGTAAACGGTGAAGAATATAGAAGATTCGAAGAGTTTTAGGCCAAAGACCTAGCCCACGATTGTGGCACAACAGGCCAGGCCATGATCATGCATATAGGGCACGATCGTGACAGAAAGCCTCCAAGTCAAGCCATGATTGTGCATATTGGGCCACGATCGTGACCACGATCATGGCCTGCATCGAGCTGATAGAAAAACTCAAGTTTCGCAAGATTCTCAAAAGTATAAATAGAACATTAAAAGTCAGAGGTAGCAGTCTTTAAAGATCCTAGAGATTCATACAAGAGAGCTTTCAGTTAATTCTAAGAGAAAACCAAGAGAGAAATCAAGAGATTGAGGAAGGAGACGAAGGAAGAGAGACATGGAGACAAGCTAGACCTGACGTACTTCCCAAAACAAGTAGTTTCCCGTTGTCGCCGCCTCCTCGACTCCATTCCTGACGTATTTTCCATTTATTGCAGTTTTACTCATGTATAGGATTGAAATAGGTGTTGAGAATCATTTGTGTTGAATGTTGAGTTTGTGTTTATACTCACCTTTGGATCTTGATTTTTGAGATTAATAAAAATTGATTGATTGTGTTTTTATTGATTTAATTGTAATTTCAATTCTACTTTTAATAATTGGCAATAAACTGAGAAGGTGAGCAGAGTAAAAATAATCAATTTGGACTAACGAGAGTTAGGTGAATTGATAGGTTAAGAATTGAATCAAACCGGTAGAATTGTGTAACGAGAGATCGCACATAGGTTCTCGATAGGTTAGTAAACAACTTATAACTAATTTAGGTTTTCGGCCAATTGCGAATCAAGAGATCACAATTCCATAATTTAAATTGGGGATCATCAATTAGGGTTAAGAATTATAACTCGAGAGAGAGTAATTCACCCTAAGACCGTCTAGACCCGTTAAGTCAATAATTGCATAATTGGTCAGGTTTCCATTAATTTCGAATCAAAATCTCCTCTCTCTCACTGGGTGATTTCTGGGTTAATTTCAGAGTGGGCTGTGTGATTGCTATTTTGTTTACACTTTGGCACTTTAAATTCTCATAACTGATTGTTGATTGATTTAATTTCTGCATTAGTTATTTGTTTAAAATTATTGTAGTTAGGACAACCTTAGATTTTAGGACTAGTTTAGCCTTCCTCGTGGGATCGACTCCTTAGGTACTACGCGAATGATCCATGCACTTGCAGAAATTAACAAGGTTATAAATAGTAAAACTTAGCGCGTGTAACCTTGCGATCAAGTTTTTGGCATTGTTATCAGAGAAGGCAATTTAGTTCTATAGTTTAAGGCATTAGGTTAGTTATAATTTGTGGTTTTAGTTCGTTCGTTTATTTTAGGAATCATGCTCTTGCATGAACACAAGAGTCACGGGGGGTTCGAGTTGTGCAGCAGAGGGTGATAGATTTAAACATAACATGATTAGAACGCACACTTAGGAAAGCTCGGCGAGAAGAAGAAGAACAAGAGTTAGGAAAATCACAAATGGCCGAGGAATTTCAGAGAAACATGGGCTAAGGAGCAACTCAAGGATAGCAGTAACGAACCCTTATGGACTTTATGAGGCTGGGGTTCAACCCATCTAACTAAGGAGTGGCTAGGCTGCCAGTTCAAGCGGCCTCGTTTGAAATCAAGCCAGCCCTCCTGAATATGCTTCAACAGAACGTCCAATTTTATGGACTGGCGAATATGGATCCAAACGTGCATATCGTAAATTTTCTCGAGATCTGTGATACTTTCCGATATCACCAGATGTTAGAAGATGCTGTTAGGATTAGACTGTTCCCTTTCACACTTAGGGATAGAGCGAAGGATTGGTATCACTCACTGAGCCCCGCTAACATTACGATGTGGGAGCAGCTCGTGCGTGCTTTTCTAGATAAATACTTCCCTTTGACAAAGAGCACTAAGATAATACAGGAAATTACTAACTTCCAACAAGGTGATGGGGAGTCAATTTATGAAGCATGAGAGCAATATAAGGACCTGCAGAGGAAGTGCCCACACCACAACCTACCGAATGAATTCCTTCTGCAGATGTTTTACAATGGAGTTAATCCGCCTACTAGAGGCACGATCGATGCAGCGTCAGGAGGATCTTTGATGTGAAAGATGTTAGATGAAGCAGAGGAATTGATCGAGGAGATGGCCAGTAATATTTGCCTATGGACGAGTGAGCGAGGTAGGCAACCTACCACTTTTAGAGAGAAAAAGGGAATCCTCGCGGTCGATCAGATGGCGAAGATGTAAGCAAAGATCGACAATTTGACGTGACAACTCAATGGTTTGAAGGCATCATCCTCTGCTCCAATTAAAGCCATGCAATTGAAGTGTAAATTATATAGTCAAGTAAATCATGATGTTGTGGACTGCTACTTAATGAGAGAGCACAACCAAGAGCAAATGACCTACATAGGGGCGCAATATGGACGAGTAGGGGGGAAACAATCCCTACTTCAAAACTTATAACCCCAGGTGGAAGAATCACCCCAACTTTTCCTAATCGAACAACAATAATAGAGGGCAGTTTAGGCCTCAAGAGCATTCGAGCTTTTAGCAGGATAAAATAAGCTCGATAAAGTCAAAGTTGGATAAAATTTTGGATAAGATCAGAGGCATGGAGGAAGCTCATAAGAGGCTCAAAAGCAGGTTTGAGCAAGTAACGAAGAATCATGCTTCGTCTATACACAATTTAAAAGTCCAAGTGGGGTAACTCGAGGAGGCAATGTCTTGAGAGCAAGTTTGAGCAAGTAATGAAGAATCATGCTTCGTCTATACACAATTTAAAAGTCCAAGTGGGGCAGCTCACGGAGCCAATGTCTACTCGACATACTGGAACTCTTCCAAGTAACACCGAGTCAAAACTGAAGGAACGTATCATGGTTATAAGTCAGACTTAGGACGAGGAAGTAGGAAAGGGAGAAGATAGAGGAAAAGGTCAAGTCTTTAAAGAAGACCTTTCGATTGAGCCCGTGATGGAGTCAATTCAAGTAACTCGAAGGGTATTTTCGTTCCTCATTGCATAGAAGCAAGAGTTATATGCAAAGAGGGAAGCAGAAAAATTACAGGAAATTGAGCATAACAAGATAGAGGAAGTGATGAAACAAGTACAGTCGAAGCTCAAACTATAGGAGTCTGTCAAGAAGAAGGTTAAGGAGTAACCACTGGAAGAAAACCCCAACATAGTTACGAAGAAAGATTACCCAGGGAAATTTTTTGTCCCCTCTAGTATCAATAACATTATTATAGACAGGGCATTCGCGGACTTAGGTGCAATTATAAATATGATGCCTTATACTTTCAATCTAAAATTGGAGTTAAGAGATTTAGTGCCCACCAAGTTTTTGGTCAAGATGGCTGATAGAACGTCGCATAAACCGATGGGAATCATAGAGGATGTGCAAGTAAAGGTCGGTAAATTTATCTTTCCCACGTACTTTTATATTTTGGACATCAGTGAAGATGAGGACACTCAGATAATTCTTGGGCAACTGTTCTTGTCCACTGCACTTTCAATTGTTGATGTTGATGGGGGGCGAGTTAACTCTGCGACTACGGAAGGAAAATATAACCTTCAAAGTAACCATTAGAGAATACAGAGCTCCTTCAACTCCATAGGATCTCAAAGAAACTGAGCGTCGAGGTGAATGGGAGGACATAGAGGATCTTACAAATGCTTTCCGAAAGAAGTGCTCGTAAAGGAGAAGACGAGGCAAAGAAAATTGCAAGGATGGTGGTAATTGCAGTATGGTAGCTAAGGTACAGGCTTTGAGATTAATGACGACACTACCATCAAACCATTCATTCCAACCACCATGAGCTCAAAGGAGCGTCAAGCTACTGACGTAAAAAGAAGTGTTGCATGGGAGGCAACCTATGGAAAAAAAGTTTCGTTGCTTAATTTTGTTAGAACAGTTGAATTTCGTAGATAGGTTTATTTTTGGGTTTGTTGAATAAAAACAGAAAAAGAATAGGATTTCAGAATCACAGAAGATTGTGTAAACATAAAGAGAGAAGTGAAAAAGAAAGAATTGGGAAAAGAACAAATTGGAAGGACATTGGAGTTAGGGTACCGCCGCATGCCACGATCGTGGCTTGCGACTATGCATAAATAGGGTAGGTGCAAATTTTAAATGAAAATTTTACCATTTTACCACCTATATATTCAGTTCTTACTTCTTTTTCACTTTCACTTTTAATTTCATTTTATCTCTCTATAATTCAAGCATCCAAACGCTCTCACCTCTCACTAGAAATTTTAACCTTCTAAAATTCTTCCACACTTTGCCTAATCATGCCACGTATTAAGCAATCGGCCCGATGGGAACCTTATGGAAGATAACAAGTTGCGGGATGGGGGAGAAGGAATTGAGCAGTAAACTTCGGAGCACCATTCCCCATTTATACCGAGGAGGAAGGTATTCATTTTTTATCCCTTCATTCTAGGCAAATTTTGTTCCTAAATACTTCAATGTTGACAAATTAGATAAGCTAGAATTGCGTGAGCGGATAGAGAACCTAGCCTAGAGAATCCAGTGGGGCCAGTTTATACGGTTCCAATTTCCTATTTGTGAGGACCTTACACTTGAATTCTTTACTACCTTGACCTTTGACCTTAAGAATACCAAAGAATTGTGGTTTAGATTGGGAGGATGAGCATATGAATTGAATGTCAAAATTATGTGTGAGATGTGTGGATTCCTCGAATCCACAATCATTGATCAACATGATAACTTTTGTCCTTCCCAATATTGGCATGAGCTGACTAGAATTGAGCAATTCCATACTAACAATGTGCACAATAACATCATCAGGTCTCATGAACACTTGCTGCTGCACAAATTTATGTGTCAGCTAGTTTTTGACAAGTCAGAAACCAACAAGTATTCCACCAAGGAACTTTTTATATTATGGTGTGTGGACCATAGTATTCCGGTATGCACATCCATGCATGTACTGAATGTCATTGCTGCGACTTTATGCAAGCAGAGCAACTATCTTGGAATGGGATACATAGTGTCTGCCATTGCAGAACATTTTGGTGTGCAACGGAGGGGGTTAACAGTTCACCTCCCTGACTTCCTCAACCATCATCACTTATTTCGGGCAGAAATCATCCATTCCACAAATATGAGTCTGCAGGATATCCACGAGAAGACACATATGCGGACTAGGGCAGGTCAAACGAGGTCGAGTTCAGCGCTGCTTTGACAAGAGGAATCAACGATTGAAGAATCAAAAGAAGAAGAAGAGGAAGAGCAAGGATGGAAGAAGGTTTTGGATGCAATATCCGACACCAACAGAACACTTGCAGAGATGGCGTGCACACAACGACGCTAGAGCCGAAACATCCGATGGATCCATCGGTATTTCGAGTCTCAGGGTGTTCAACTGTCACCTCTGACACCATCACCACCTCCATCTCCTTAGGATTTATACCTAACCCAATTTTTCTTTTCCAAATTAGCCTTCAGTTCAATTTTGCTTCTGTTTTTATTTTTTATTTTTATTTTTGTTTTTATTGTTAATTTTGTCTGTTCTTTATTACTTTAATTTTTGTCTTTACCCTTCGTTCATGTGTTTGTGTGTGCTTCCTTCTCACATTGAGCACAATGTATTGTTCAACTATGGGGAGGGATTGTGTGTTTTGTTTTTGAATGTGATTTTGCATACTGTATGATAGCTATTAGGTTACATTGTGTGAAGTGTGTGAATGTGTCAATGGCTAAAATTGAGTGAAATTCATTTAATTTTGGACATGGTCTATTAGGTTATAAACGATCAGTAGTCTGCCAAATTAGTGAATTAGGGGGCCTTTGGATAAATATACAACCTAATTAGAACTTAGTGTAAATTTAACACCCTCTAGATTGTCACATTCATTCATAATTTGAGGTATTTTAACTTAAGTAACTTAACTAGTATTTTTCATGAAAACGAAGAGCTAAAAGCAGCAAGGTAGGCAACAAAAAAAATTTGCTTAATAAATCACTATTTCGCTAACCTTCGGGTTATGAATAGAGCTAGTAGCCAGTTGAAAACGTGATAATAGCTGAGTAACCGGATCAACACGCATCATAAATGTGTGCCTTCATGTAAAAAGGCTATAATGATGTTTCAACTAAACTATAAAATGAATTAATTGAGTAACAGGATTGATATTCATCACAAATGTTTGCCTCCGAGTAAAAGACTAAGTCTGGGTTTAAATCAATAAATGAAAAAAATGTGTGTTTTATTAATAAAAACCTACTAGACTTGTAATAAGCTTAAATTTTTATGAAAATGTACTTAGGAACAGTTACAAAGTCTGAGGGACTGAAAAATTATTAATGTGTGTGTGCAATTGAAAAGGGTAAATAAGTTCATAATTAGGTCTCGATTAAGTTGTACATTTAGTTCAATGACCTTAAACACATATTTTGCATGCTAATGATTTGACATAACTAAATGATTGTGTTCAAGATTAAATTCATTGCCTTATTATTGCATTGCGTGTTTTATGTTTATGTGTGTTGTTGTTTTGTTTTCTTGAGGACAAACAAATGTTTAAGTGTGGAGATGTTTATAGTTGTCAATTGCATGATGTTTTAGGGCTTAATTTATTATGTATTTAGTGTGAATTTGAGTGTTGAGTATGAATTTAGGGTTTAATTATGTTAGTTTAAGTGTTTAAGTGTTTTTATGGGTTAGATTAAGTCTGTGAGCTTAAATGTTATATTTTTGAGGCGTTGTGATGCGTTTGTTAGTGTTTCAAGGTAAACGGTGAAGAACAGAGAAAATTCAAAGAGTTTTGGGCCAAAGACCTAGTCTACGATCGTGGCACAACAAACCACGATCGTGATAGAGAAGGATGAGCCAACATTAGCCATGATCATGCATATGGGGCACGATTGTAATAGAAAGCCTCCAAGTTAGGCCACGATCATGAATATTGGGCCATGATCATGATAGAAAGGTTAAGGCGCTAGCCATGATAGTGGCCTGCATCGGGCTGACAGAAAAAATCAAGTTTCGCAAGATTTTTTGGACCGCTTCGACCCCGACTTTGACTTAAAGCCTTAAAAGTATAAATAGAACATTACAAGTCAGAGGTAACAATCTTTTGAGAGCCTAGAGAGCCGTGTAAGAGAGTTTTGATTCAACCAATTCTGAGCGAAAAACCTAAAGATAAATCAAGAGATTGAGGAAGGAGACAAAGGAAAAGAGACACAGAGACGAGGTAGACGTGATGTACTTCCTAAAACAGGTGGTTTCCCACTGTCGCCACCTCCCCGACTCTGTTCCCTACATATTTTCCATTTATTTTAGTTTTATTCATGTATAGGATTGAAATAGGTGTTGAGAATCGTTTGTGTCGAATGTTGAGTTTGTGTTTATACTCACCTTTGGATCTTGATTTTTGAGATTAATAAAAATCAATTGATTTTGTTTTTATTGATTTAATTGTGATTTCAATTATGCTCTTAATAACTTGGCAATAAACTGAGAAGGTGAGCCGGGTAAAAATAATCAATTTGGGCTAACGAGAGTTAGGTGAATTGATAGGTTAAGAATTGAATCAAATTGGTAGAATTGTGTAACGAGAGATCGAGCATAGGTTCCCGGTAGGTTAATAGACAACTTAAAACTAATTTAGGTTTTAGGCCAATTGCGAATCGAGAGATTGCAATTCTGTAATTTAAATTAAGGATCATTAATTAAGGTTAAGAATTATAACTCGAGAGAGAGTAATTCACCATAGGACCGTCTAGACCCATTAAGTCAGTAATTGCATAATTAGTTAGGTTTCCATTGATTTCAAATCAAAATCTCCTTTCTCTCACTTGATGATTTCTAAATTAATTTCGGAGTGGGTTGTGTGATTGCTATTTTGTTTACACTTCAGCACTTTAAATTCTCATAATTGATTGTCAATTGATTTAATTTCTGCAATAGTTATTTGTTTAGAATTATTGTAGTTAGGATGACCTTAGATTTTAGGACTAGTTTAGCCCTCGTCGTGGGATCGACATCTTAGGTACTATGCGAACAACCTATGTGCTTGCGGAAGTTACCAAGGTTATAAATAGTAAAACTTAGCACGTGTAACCTTGCGATCACAACTATTCCCACTTTGAGATCATCAAGTGAATGATCAAGCATAAAAAAGATGTTCACAGTTATATAACTATCCTTTAACTTCATTTCCTTTAAAAACTAGAAGGTCAACCTTGCTAAATCTCGTCGACATTATATACCCCTCCTTTCCAAATAAAGTTTTTTTAGAAAGTATCACATTCTCCTTCCTTGATGAATTTTGGTCCTTTCTAAAGTTTTAGTAAACTGATGGAACATATATTTTAATCCCCTAATTCTTTTTCTTGTTTATCAATTATATTCTAATTATCCAACAAAAAATTCTTTTTCTGTAAATGATTTTTCTGTAAAGCCTTTATGCTTTCCTTAATTTTTATTAATTTCTTATATATGATTCCTTTAACCATAACACAAGTTTTTTTAAGGTTCTTCTCAGATATCAAGTTTCTATATGCAAAAGGAAGAAATATCAAAGAGAAAGCTTATAAATAGAAGGTAATATAACAATAGTTGAAAGAGCAAGACGAAGAAGAAAATCAAAAGAGAGAGATGAGTGGAGAAAAAATCATTTCATTATTGATTTTCATGTTAGTTCATTACGACAATATAAAGATGCTCCATCCTTTAATTGTAACATCCCCTCACCTATGGGAAGGGTAATATGGTAATTTGGAACAGGTTAGGAGTGTTTAACATTGCATTGCCATATTCATGCATTCATATATGCACATGAATAATGACTAGTGAATTTTTGCACATGTAAATGATTGTACCTGCATTC
>JAOQMS010000007.1:35182-96622 GCA_027563885.1 Erythroxylum longipes
CATCAGGAGACAAAGTTGGTCTTCGAGGTCTTCATAAAGATTGTAGTTCTTGAAGTCCTCTTTCCAACTATCCAAAGAAAACCCTAGTTGGGATGCTTATAAGGGAAGTTGCACCAATAGCCCAGAGGCAAGTATTTGTGTGAAGTAAGGACTCAACCACGCTGATAATTAAAGGATTTAGTTTGAAAGGTAGGAATGGAATAGTCGACTACTCCAAGAGCTGAGCTGAGACAAATAAAGTGGAGTTTTGAGAATATAATCTGAAAGTGATCAAGGTGTTATCTTTGGGTGATAACTTACATACTAAGATAGTCTGCATGCATAAAGAGTCATGAGTAGAACTCCGATATCGGGGCCCGACAGATATGGTATCAGAGCAAGTAAAAGTTAGACTCTGGAAACGGGGTCTTACACAATTTGTCCTTTCACCATCTATACCCCACTTGGTTCAAAGTATGGTCAAAGTGTCAACTCCCATTAAACTGACTACGTCACATCTAGTCCAAGTGTTATTAGATCTTATCCTGAGGATCTCATTACTCTATGTATCATTGAAGACTCTATTCATGACACATATATGCTCTGGCTAAAGACTCCCGAGTAATGACCTCGACAAGAGGCCGTGGCTATCATCTCCTTCTATCGGGAGTGGTGAATTCTTTATTGGCTACTCAATTACCTCTGAACACCTCAAGCTATACCCAGTCACCACTCTATGAGTAACCCCTGAAAGGCACCAATGAATGGATTCAAAACACAAGATCAGTATCCGAGATATCTTTGAGCACCTCAATTCAAAGGATACTTGCACTATTGCTATGATGAGACTATCATTGACACTAGAATAGAATATCCATATGATTTTCTCATTGTAGGTCAATCCAATGTACTTACTACCCTTAGTAAGCATCCACACGTTAACTCTAAGTTAAGAGCTAATTTCTTGCCATAGAGTTCTAATGATAAACAACCATTTAATTAACCTGCCACGTTAATCTTGCTGTATTTCAAGGTAGAACTTGAGTTAATTGAAATGAATTATTAAAATGGAGAAATGTTTGACTAAACTTTTAAAGGTGATCTAAGTGGTAAGGTATTAAATATTTTTTCCCATGTTGAAGTGGTTGTTGTTGGCATGAGTTGTTTTTCTATGTAAAGTTGTTCAAGATTTGGCTTTGTTTTAATAAGACTTGGATGCTTTTATCTTCATGTTTATGATCTTTCTATTGGAGAAATGTTAGTAGCATGATTGTCTGTTGTCATTTTTAGCAAATCGAGATTAGTTTAGTCTAGCAATATTTTTAACATTACTCCTAATAAAAGTCCACATATTTCTATTCCAAAATAAACAATATTATTTTCTAATTTGCTTGCTTTAATATATTAAAAATATAACAAAACTATTGAACAAGTGTATTATATTAAATACGAAATATTCTTTTTTGCAGGCTCTATATTGTGTTGAAGAGAGTTGCTCATTCTTCTTCTTTATAGTCCAGAGTTGTTCGTCCATCCAGGTAAGTCATCCAAGTCGTGTCTACCATATGTATTGCTTTAATAATATGATTTTGATGCATTTGGTTTTTGTGTGAATGCAAAGGAGGTCTTGATTTTGTGTGGTTGTTTAGAATATTCTTATAATCATTGATAAGTTTTTATGTTTTTCTTTAATAGTCTAAGTATTTACTATATATGGAATGAGTTTGAGATCTTATAGATGATTTGAGGCATAACTAAGTTCCTAGGACGGTATATAGGCTAGAAACCTGATAGCGCGTCGTAACGCCACCAAAATAACTAGACTAAACTATAGATAGCGATAAATCTAGGTCGATCCCATAATAATTAATATCAAATACTTTCCTAAATTATCTGTTCAAGCAAATAGTGGGATTTTCAATTTGAAACAAATTAAAAATAAAATAAAATTGAATCTATGAAAATAAATCAAATTAAATTGTAACAAAATGATAACTTCGATGAATAAATTGAACACCGATTCATTGGTTTCATTTCAGTCTAAGCATAATTTCACAAATGTCGTTGAGTTATTGTCTTTACTCCTCCTTTTAGACTATTGATCGTGAATTAATAACAAGCTCTATTAATTCCAGTTTTTCCTTAAGTTTTAGTTAATTACGAAGTGCTCGTTAATTAACCCTAACTATTAGGAAACCTAAAACAAGCTCTCTAAGTTTATTTGTACAGCAGCATTACAATTAAGAAAAACATATCAATTTAAGAAATAATCAGGCAAGCACAAACTATTTAACTTAAGCTACGTTATTTCTAACGTTTCAGTACCGTTAGTTGCTACAAACGATCTTCCACATGACTAATGCGTATCACATTCAAGATCTAGCAATAGGTAGTTATAAAAATGATTCAATCGAGCATTAAAACCATCATTATCTAAATACCCAATCAATCCATTCAAATAACGTAACAATCTAAAAAGAGAGTAGACAATGATACACAACACTATACGCTTAATATGCTCCTTAGCCTCAATTCTACCTCCAAATTGGTGTTAAGTGATTTAGCCTTCTATCTCCATCTTTAAGCTCCAACAATCAACCTTTGTAACCTGCATTTATGTAAAAAGATTGAAGAGAGAATGGAGGAGAATAGGACAGTCGAAGATGATTCTCCCTTGGGTCCACGCCAATGCTTTCTTCTCTTCTATTTTGATTCTGCCTCTTCTCTAGCTACTATTCACTCCACTATTTTATGATCTGGAAAATTAATATGTTTGGCCATAAGTCACTGTTCATGTTTTCAATTCTGTACTGCAAGCTCTTGTTTGCTCACTCCCCATATCGCAACTGTCTTTGTTTTTTCTATTTCACACCACTTTCTCCCACTATTCACTGATTGGATAAATAAAGACGGTTGGCCAAGCTACTGTTCACGTAACTTTCTCTTTTGTTTCTTCTCACGCAGCTCTCTTCTCTATTTTCTCCTTATTCAAGCTACTAATTGTGTGATGTGACAAATTAATGCAATGGACTACTTCACTGTTCACGTATCACTCTCCTATACCGCAAGCTCTCTCTATTTTAAGCACTTTCTTTCTTTTCTACTTCAACCCCACCTAGCTACATTGAGACTCAAACGAAGCACCCCTCACTCATGTTTTCTTCACTCTCCAACAAAGATGGGAGCTTTAGTCCTCACCCTTCCAGCCTCTCTAGCCGACACACTCCCCTTTGTTCTTTTTTTCCAGCTGAACCTCTTTTGCTTCTTAACAAAACTAGGTGAAAAATGTGGCAAATGGACAGCTATCTTTCAATGGACAGCTGTCCATATAAATCTTATTGGAGAGAGCTCTTCAATGGGTGTGGTAACGTAAATAATTGCTATAATAATTTGGAATGACTGTAAAATTTTTACTCACGTGTTTTAGCCTCCTTTCTTCATTCAAAAGCTACGTCCAACACCCTATGGCAGCTAGGCTTTTACAAGCATGCTTTCGGGTCACTTTAATTTCTTCACTTCTAAAATGTATCTAAAATCAAATATGAATCAAAGTGAGCATCCTAAGCATTTCTAAGGTATTAATCACTAAGTGTAAAAGATAAAATAGATCAACATGTAAACACATATCAAAACCTGTGATGCAACTCCTGTGAGGCTTATCGATGAAAAATTCCATGAGCTTAGGAGTCACAACGAGAACATGCTTTCTTAATTCGTAGGTGTAAATAATGCCACGTACCATAGTATTTAAATCAATTGTAGGTGCTTAATTCAAACATAAATACTTCAACTTCAATTTGATTAATTCAAACTTAGTATTAACACAAGAAATTCATAAGTGTATAGACAAGACGGTTCTTTGCATAATAACCCCTAGGACGATATATAGCTAGAAACCCGTGATGCAGCTCCCGAAAGGCTTATCGGAGAAAAATTCCATGAGCTTAGGAGTCACAGTAAGAACTTTCTTTCTTGATTCATAGGTGTAAATAATGCCACGTACCATAGTATTGAAATCAATTTTAGGTGATTAATTCAAACATAAATACTTTAACTTCAATTTGATTAATTCAAACTTAGTATTAACACAAAAAATTCATAGGTTTAATAGGTAAGATAGTTCTTTTCATAGTAAACCCCTGGGATAGTATATAGGCTGGAAACCCATGAAGCAACTCCCGTGAGGCTTATCAGTGAAAAATTCCAGGAGCCTAGGAGTCACAACAAGAACTTGCTTTCTTGATTCAAAGGTGTAAACAATGCCATGTACCATAGTATTGACATCAATTGTAAGTAATTAATTCGATTGATTAATACTTAGGGGATGTTGTGTAAAGTTTAGATGTTCTGTAAACTTAGAGGACATAAAGGATACTAACTATGAAATCACTTTTTTAAGTTAACAGTTTTGCATAAATGAGTAATGTTGATAGATCTTCGATGTATAAATGATTAACACCTAATGGTTGCATTAATCCTGAATTTGTTGAGGGAATTGAAGCTTTTATTCAGTATGCATATTCTCAACTTGCATATATGGATGACCTAAAAATCAGATGTCTATGTAAAAAATACAAACATATTCGTTTCCTTCCTACTGATGAAGTAAATGGCCATTTAATAAGAAAATGGTACAGTAAATGGCCATTTAATAAGAAAATGGTTTGTTCCAAATTATTTTGAGTGGACACAATATAGGGAGCCATTGATTTGTAACACCTCAAAGGGTAATGAATTAAACTCGTCAGTAAATATGGGTAAGTTTGAAGGGGGATTGGATTTAGAACAAATAATGTGGGTGTAACAAAAAATCCTTAAATGCAAATTATTTATGATGCAGTCGATTATACCTTTTAGGAAAATATAAAAAATCTTGAAGAAGAACTAAACCCACATGCAAAACAATTTTTTAACTTACTACACTCAGCTGACTAAGAATTATGACCAAATTGTAAGACAATGACTCAATTGTCTTTAATTGCTCGAATATTGAACATAAAGTTTAAAGAGCATATTTATGATCATAGTTTTGATAAAATTCTTAGATGGTATAATGAATCATTGTCTCCTAATCATACAATGATTGTTAGTTTTTACAATATAAAGAAACTTATTAGGGGTCTTGGTTTGCCTGCTGAAAAAAATTAATTGTTGCAAATTGGGACATATGTTGTATTGGGGAGATGATGTGGAATTAAAAAAGTTAAAATTTTATGATCAATCTAGGTTCAAGCCTAGAAAGGATTCCATAAAATAGAAATAAGTACCCTGGAATCAAATGTATTATTTCCTGCTAACTCTGGGACTTTAAAGACTATGCTTCTGATATTATTGCATCTCACATGAGATGGCATAATGAACACGAACAGAAAGATGGAATAATGAGTCGTCCATTGAATACACAGGCTGGAAACATTTCAATAATACCCATTATGAGTTTGCATCTAAAAGTCAAAATGTTAGGTTGGGATTATCGACAGATGGATTCCAACCTTTTGGTCAATTCGACCAACAATATTCATCATGGACAATCATAATTATTCCTTATAATTTGCCTCCATAGATGTATATGGATGAGGCATATATGTTCTTGACAGTGATTGTATCAGGGCATACAAATCCAAAGCATAAAATTGATATATTCTTACAATTATTGATATATGAATCGTATCATCTTTGGGAATATGGTATGGAGACATATGATGTGTCTTTGAAACAAAATTTTATGTTGAGAGCAGCATGTAGACTATTAATGATTTTTCGGCATATGCTATATTGTTTGGATGGAGCATAGCAAGAAAATTGGCTTCTCCTTATTATGGCAATGATTATGATGTGTTTTATCTTCCAAACAGAGGCAAAACATGTTGGTTTGATAACCACAGGAAATTTCTTCCTCCATATCATCCATTTAGATGCAATAAAAAAAGTTCATTAAGAATAGGATGGTACAAACACTTCCTCCTCCTCACAAACCTGGTGAAGAGATATTGCAAGAGATTGATGAATTAGGGTCGTTGAAAGTTATAAAATTTTAATTTGATAAAGTTAATACAAGCATTAGTAAAAATTTTGATTGGAGAAAATGAAGAATCTTTTTGGGATTTGCCATATTGGAAAACTAATTTGATACATCATAATCTAGATGTGATGCATATTAAAAAAATATTTTTGACAATTTGTTCAATACTATAATGAACATTGAAGGGAGGACAAAAGACAATGCAAAATCACGACCTGATTTAAAACTTTTTTGTAGAAGGAATGAGTTAGATAAAGATCTACGCATTGGTAAATATCCGAAAGCTTGTAACACTTTAGACAAAAAATAAAAGGAAATTTTGTGTGAATGGTTGAAAAGTTTAAAGTTTTGCCATAGTTATGTTTCAAACTTGGCAAGGTGTGTGGACTTGAGGAAGTACAAATTGTTTGGGATGAAAAGTCATGATTGTCATGTGTTTATGCAAAGGCTAATTCCAATTGCATTGTAGTAGTTACTACCGAATAAGGCATGGGAAGTTATAACAGAATTAGGTTTGTTTTCAGAAGCTTAACATCATAAATAAAGTTGGCTTAAATGGAAAAACTAGAAAGGAAAATTCCAGTAATTTTGTGCAAATTAGAAGAGATTTTCCCTTCAAGCTTCTTTGACTATATGGAGCATCTACCTGTGCATTTAACACATGAGGCTAAACTTACTAGTCAAGTTCAATATCAATGGATGTATCCATTTTAGAGGTCATTATATTAAATATTTAAATTGAAGTAATAACACGTTTTAATAACAGAATTTTAATAACCATATTTGCTAATGTAGGTATTTGCATCACTTGAAGAAAAATGTTAAAAATAAGGCTAGAGTTGTCAGTTCGATATGTAATGCTTATTTAATAAAGGAAGCAAGTAAATTTTGTTCACATTATTTTGAGCCACATGTTCACACGAGAAAAAAAAGTTCCTTGTAATGACAATAGGGGAGGAACGGGTGATGCTGATGGTAACTTATCCATTGTCATATATCCTGGACGAACATATGAATGTTCAACAAGAAGAATGTTAATAAAGGAAGAAATAAAGGTTGCCCACGGTTTCATTTTATTGAACTATCAAGAGGTTCAACCTTTCATGCAATAAGTTGAAATTGATTATTTGAGTTTTGAAATTTAGTGTCAATTGAAATACATCATAATGTTTTTAGATTATACAAGGAATGGTTACGTGAGCTAATTCTTGAGAAAATAAATGATGATATCAATAAAGAAGTTGAAAGATACTTTCCTCGATGGTTTGAGAAATATGTAAGTTTTCACTTACAATTATTAAAATTATTGAATTATAAGATTAAAGTGTTCAAATGAAATTATACTATTAATATGATAATTTCTTTTGTGTAGGCCTTAGAAAATAGAGAACAAGTTCATATGTGATCTTGCGAATGGACCTTTGCGAACTGTTAAATCATATCCAATGTATTTTGTTAATGGATACAAATATCATACAAAATATCATGGTCATAGTATGGCAACAGTAAATAGTGGAGTTTGCATAGACGAAGAATTGATAGATTACTACGGTAAAAATATTAAGATACTTAAAATTGAGTACCCTACATTACCAATAAAGCAGTGTGATATTTAAGTGTAACTAGTTTGATCTAACTCCTAATGTTGGTACAAAAATGCATAGCTGATACAATTTAGTTGAAATCAACCAGCGAAGAAGATTTTGACAATTTGAATCTTTGGTGTTGGCAATGCAAGCAATCCAGACGTATTATGTCCCTTTTCCCAGCTTGCAACGAGATAAGTTAGATTGGTTAGGCATTTGCAAAGGTAAACCTAGAGATATTTTTGAATCACATGGAAAAGGAGAACAAAGAATTGAAAGTGAAACGTTTCAGGTAGATGTTTATGAAATAAATGCATCTCTTACATATGATGAAATGAACCTTTGAATGATCCAAATAATGAATATGTTGAAATTTCATCTGGAGAGGATGAGGAGGGCGAGATATCTAAAGAGGATCCTGAGTTTGATTATAATTCTTTAAAAAATGAAGATGATGATGATTTTGATTTACAATTAAGTGCTGATAATGATTAATTTGTGTTTGTAATATAATATTATATTCAATAAATCAATTATTAAATCAACAATAGATTGTTATATATTAAATTGAAATTCTTTTATTTCTGGAATATTCAATAAAATATATATTTTAGGTTAAAATATGCCCCCAAAGAGCAAAAAGGATATAATCCAATCAAGGTTCAAACCACAATTTGGAGCCAATTATTGTCCAAATGAAGCACCACAGTCTACAGCTATAACAGAATCAGATGCTATACCTCCAGCTACTACACTTGCAGATGAGGCATCACCTTCCATACATGTTGCTACACCATCTACCACCCCTATACTGATAGAGATATCAGGGGTAAATGATGCGGATGAAGGAGGTGGCCTCTAACCTGGAGTTGAGGGAGTTGATGGAAGAACTTACATCACAATTGTCAACAATCTGTAAGTGAAAATAAATGAAATACCATATGTTTGTAATTAAGTTATAGGTTTAAATTTAAAAATGATATAAAATTAATTGTTTTAATATTAGATTGATTCCATCTGGACCGTGCTCAAGAAACATGACATCCAAATTCAAGGAGAAGATTGATATTGAGGGTTATATATGGAAGAATATCTCTCAAGCGACAAAGGATTTTTATTATCAGGAGTTTGAGATACAAAAAATATAATTTTTGTTTTTTAATTGATTTTTATACATTAATTAGATAAATATTGTAGATTATGAGAACTTATCGTATGTTTTTTCTTTTTTCAGAAAGAATTCTTTTGGGATTCTAAATTTGACGTAGTCATTTATAAAGTATGGGACAGATGACCACGTACACATTATCACGACTTTGTTGGTGTGATACACAAGACTGGTGTATGACCGCCTTATATTTCTAAACAAATATGGAGTCGTTGGCAGTAGTATTGGATATCACCCGAGGCCATGTCTATTTCAGAGTGTAATTCCACCAACAAACGTGGAAGACCGGGGAGAGAGAGTCTTCCCTTACATGCTAGATGATCTATTACCCACCACGAGTATGCAGAGAAACCTATAATTATCTACACTTTACACTTATATGTTGAATTTTTTACTTTGATGTATTTCAATCTAATTTGATTTGTGAATTTTGGAATGAAAATATATGTATTATGGAGAATGATAATGTTATAAATGTTTGGTGCTATATATGACTATGTTGTTGAGTTACTTTCTTTGTTCAATAGGGGTAAATAACAAAAAAATAGAGAAAATTCTGCCGAAATTTATTTAAATTTTAGTTCACTTATAACTTTTTATTCTGATGCAGGAAAATTTTATAGGCACGAAACCTACACCTCGTCAGCTCTTTTTGCACACTCACACTAAGAAGCATGACTGTGTAACCTTCGTCAACACCCGATGTAGAGAACTAAATGTATGTGAAATTTATGTTTTAATATTAATGCTTAATAATTATCACTTATTAACATAAACATTGCCTTCTGATAGGACCAAATACAAGAAAGCAATCAACGACAGTCTCAGAAGTCTGAAAATATTGATGAGAGTGAAACCTATCTTCATGCCATAGGTGGTAGGGACCGTCGTAGAAAGATATTCATCTTAGGTTCATTTGCGAACACATGTTATTCATAATCCTCCACATCTAGTACAGTAGCATCTAGTAGGCAGTATGCACCCAATGAAGTCCATGAGCTTCGGATACAGTACAGGCACTGGCAACTAAGTTACAACAGTCGATGGAGTACATAGCCCAGCTCTGTAATAAGGTGGAAGAGTTGAAGGGGAAGGGCAGCACATCATCGCAAAATTCAAAACATCCACATTCACCAAATGAATAGCATAGGTGTAGTCACTAAATGAATAATTGTTAAATACTTGTTATTGTACAATCAAGATAATTTTTTATTATTAATTAAGAAAATTTTTAGTTTATATCATCGATCAACTTTATGTTTTAACAAATAAAAATATTATCAACTGATAACTGATAGCTGTATAAATTATGCATCAATCATAATATTATCAAATAAAATTAAATGTAAGGAAAAATCAAAAAACAGTATCAGTTTATTGACCGACAGAAAACCAAAATACGTCAGTAAAATGTTATTAATTTACCGACAGACAACTCATGTTCATCGATGTAGTTAGTTGCGAATTTACCGACAGAGATGCCAAATCCATTGGTAAATATACCGACAGACAAATACTCATCTGTCCATTGTTAAATTTACCAACCGAAACTAACTTTCCTTCAAAAAATTTACCGACAACACAAAATTACCATCGCTAATTAAAGCAACGATATACAAAATATCCGTCAGTAAATTAGCAACGAAAAATCTATTCTTCGTTGGCAATTATCAAGGTTTTAAAAACCGGACCGGACCGGCCGGTCTGACAGAAAAAAGTCTGAACCGGTCAGTGGTCCAGTTCAGTTTTAACAAAAAAGCTCTTAGTATAAAAACCGGCCGGTTTGTTGGAGAACTGACAGGTTTTCATCGAACTGGTTACACCAATTCAGTGAGACAAAGACCATGCAATATTTTTTTTGTTTAGTGAGCTCTTACTATAGATCTCTCTATCGTGTTATTTGGGTCTGCTATACCCCATCTTCCTCCTTGTTGCTTTGCTACACCCTCCTCCTCGTTGCTCTGCTACTTCCATAGGGTTCAAAGTTTGCAGATTTTCTTTATCTTTCTCAGCTGGTCATTTCTTCAAACAGGTTCCAGGTTATTGTGGGTCGTTAGGAAATGATAAGAAAGTTTTCGACTTTTTTGTTCTTGTTCGCTTCGTAGGAATAACTCAACTGAGAATCTTGCAATTGAAGATCAGAATCTGAATTTCTTAGTCAGAACAAGGCAGGAAAATTGGGTACCAATTCTTAAGGACTAATCTCTTAGAGTCCCTTTCAGACAATTTTGGATGCTTCTTAGACCCAGTGGTTATGGAAAATATACCCTTTTGAAGGTTATGCTCTAATTCTTCTATTCTATGCTCCCGTTGCAGCCATTGATAGCATGTAAACTGAATCACTCGCATAACTACTAAAAAGATCATTTTCCCATTTGTGGTCCCAGAAAATGTGGACTTCTGAGCAAATTCAATGCTTTCCCTACTTATGATTGCTTTTTTTTTCTTTTTTTTCCTGATTCACAGTGCTTTTTGGTTGTGTAATTTGTTGTTATTAATGTATGGAAAATTTTCCTTGAAAGTTGCTTGCTTTTGATTAAATTTAGGGTCAAAGTAAAAGTAGTGATGGGATAGTGATATTTTGAACTAGACAGATTCTTGTAGGTCTGCTGAAACCAACTGGTGGAGCCTTGTGTGTGAAAAGGCCTAAGAGCTTTGTTTTCCAAAATCCTAATCACCAGGTTGATTTTTCATTGATTACATTGTTTAAATGGTTGTTTTACTGATTTGTTATCTAAAGTGTATGCAAATTGGAATTATCAGATTGCTAGGATGTTGATCGCTTTGGTATAGATCTAGTTTGAAGGAAACACTTTAGTTACTTATGCAAGAAAGATAACATCAAAACTTATAAGGAACAACTTTTTTATCTTCTTCTTGATTGTTGTGAAGATGGGCTACAAGTAGGAGAAGAGCTTAAACACAGTTGCTTGAGCTATTGTTATTGTGATTATATTGACTTCTGAGAACCTTTTCCCCATCAGCTAGTTGTAATGCTAGGATCTAAAGTAATCTCGTTAAGTAAAACAGAATGCAGACTGGTGCAATTTTAGGTCCTACAGTGTGTTAAGAGTGTAGATATTCTTAAAGAGGAATTTTGTTGTTATTTCTTTGTTATCCTTTCTCAGTGAACATTTGCTTACTTTACCATTGAAGTCTTTTAACATTGATTCCTACTTTTCATCCATGTTGAATTATGAAGCCTAGTGTCAATACTTCACTCTATTTGTTTTTTCACAAGATGTTTTTCTGCCTTCATTGTGATACACTTACTGCATTTCTTTTTAATCCAATGGTATGTGTTACAAGGAGAAGGAAACCTTGTTATTTTAAAAACAATTTTAATTTTATTATTATTTTAAGTTTTATATTAGACATATTTATTTATTACTAGCTCATTATATAATAATAGACATTGGTGTATTTTTATTTCAATAAATTTTTTATTTTTGCTTACTCTTACAAGTTTTACTTCTTATTTATTATATACCAATTTTATAGCAGTTCACTACCGGTTGAACCTCTAAACCTTAAACCTTTCCTTCAACCGGTTCGATGTCCGGTCCAGTTTTTAAAACATTGGCAATTATTACCTACAGCCACTTCTCCAACGAATTGCTCCGTCAGTAAATTCCATCGCAAAATTAACTCTTTTTTGGATAAGATAGAGCTTTTTATTTATCAAAGCTAGGATGATAATCCCAAACCATAAAGGGGAATACAAATGAGAGTGTCGAGCTAACTCATAAGCTTCAACATTGTAGTGCCTACTAATCCAGCGCACTGAAACATCAATTTTACGCTTGAGAATACCTAAGCAATCATCTATAATTTTACCAAAATCAGAAGAGTCCTCCATAGGTGATTGAAAAGAGTAATAGACTTCCTGAGCATCCACTACAATAGAACACGACCCATAGAGATGCAAATCGATCCAGGACAGAAGAGAACGACAAGCTATAGCTTCTGCTATCTTAACTTAGTTGCCAGTGCCTGTATTGTGCTACGAAGCTCATGGAATTCATTTGGTATAGACTTCCTACAAGATGCTACTGTATTGGATGTGAAGTACATAGCCCAGCTCCATAATAAGGTGGATGAGTTGAAGGGGAAGGGTAGCACATCATCGCAAAATTCGAAACATCCACATTCACCAAATGAATAGTGTAGTTGTAGTCACTTAATGAATAGTTGTTAAATACTTATTGTTGTACAATTAAGAAAATTTTTATTATTAATTAAGAAAAGTTTTAATTTATATCATCAATCAACTTTTTGTTTTAACAAATTAAATATAGAAACAAATCAAAATATTATCAACTAATAAGTATATGAATTATGCATCAATCATAAGATTATCAAATAAAATTAAATGTAAGGAAAAATTAAAAAACAATATCAGTTTATTGACTGACTGAAAACCAAAATTTGTTAGTAAAATGTTATCAATTTACCGACAGACAACTAATCTCTGTCGATGTAGTTAGTTGGGAATTTACCGACAGAGATGCCAAATCCATTGGTAAATATACCAATAAACAAATCCTCGTCTGTCCATTGCTAAATTTACCGACTGAAACCAACTTTACTTTAAAAAATTTACCGACAACACAAAATTACAGTCGCTAAATAAAGTGACGATATATAAAATATCTGTCGGTAATTAAGCGACGAAAAATATGTTCTCCGTTGGCAATTATTACCTACGGCCGCTTCTCCGACGACTTACTCCGTCAGTAAATTCCATCGCAAAATTAAATTTTTTTTGATAAGATAGACCTTTTATTTATCAAAGCTAGGATAATAATCCCAAACTATAAAAGGGGCATACAAATGAGAGTGTCGAGCTAACTCATGAGCTTCGACATTGTAGTGCCTACTAATCCAGTGCACTGAAACATCAGTTTTACACTTGAGAATACCTAAGCAATCATCTATAATTTTACCAAAATCAGATGAGTCTTCCATAGGTGATTGAAAAGAGTAATAGACTTCCTGAGCATCCACTACAATAGAACACGATCCATGGAGATGCAAATCAATCCAAGACAGAAGAGAACGATAAGCTATAACTTCTGCTATCTTAGGCAAAATTATATTACTGATGGAAAATCTACACTTTCCGTCGGTAAAGTCCGTCTCTAAACCCTATTTTTCTTGTAGTGTCCTAATCATCACCATCCTATAAAAAAAGAAAAAAAAGTAGATTAGAATTGTAAAATAGGTTGATGTATCTAAAAAATGAAATGCTAATTACTTTATTGTGGTCTTAATTTAATCAAGATAAACAATATGGTCCAAAACTTAAAAAGAACAATGATTAAGTTCTTTTTACAAAAAAATTTAGAAAGTATGAACATAAGCAATTAATCTCAACAAAAAAATGATGTACAACAACTGTGAATTAAGGAAATTTGTTACCTAAAAATACCTTAGCTATTGCTAGAAAAATATGTCATTATGCACACCTGATGAGATTCCCTTTGTTACAAAAAATCACTAGAAAAAGAGTATCAAGCTGCACAAGACGAGGATCATCTGGACCAAATACTCCCATTAAAGTATCAATGATCACCTCTCCATCTTTGTATGCCTTATAACAACAAAATTTTAGTCTTCTTTATCCAAAATGACAGGAAAAAGGGTAACTTTATCTCAGGGGTAAAAAAAAGATTGCGGACGTAAATACCAAGTACTTGATTGTAATTTCCCAACTCAAGTTAAAGTTGCCTGAGTCTCTCCTCCACGTCATAATATAAACCTAAACATCAAATTGTCAACTATTTGCCCCTGTTCCAATTCAATAAAGACAAATACTTTACTCTATGCTATCTAAAAAATGAAATGCTAATTACTTTATTGTGGCCTTAATTTAATCAAGACAAACAATATAGTCCAAAACATAAAAAGAACAATGATTAAGTTCTTTTGATGAACAAATTTGGAAAGCATGAACATAAGCAATTAATCTCAACAAAAAATGATGTACAACAACTGTGAATTAAGGAAATTTGTAACCTAAAAATACATTAGCTATTGCTAGAAAAATATGTCATTCTGCACACCTGATGTGATTCCCTTTGTTGCGAAAGAACACTAGAAAAAAAGTATCAAGCTGCACAAGACGAGGATCAGCTGGACCAAATACTCCCACTGAAGCATCAATGATCACCTGTCCATCTTTGTATGCCTTATGACAACAAAATGTTAGTCTTCTTTATCCAAAATGACAGGAAAAAAATTAACTTTATCTCAGGGGTAAAAAAAAGATTACGGACGTAAATACCAAGGACTTGATTGTAATTTCCCAACTCAAGTTAAAGTTGCCTGAGTCTCTCCTCCACCTCATAATATAAACCTAAACATCAAATTGCCAACTAGTTGCCCCTGTTCCAATTCAATAAAGAAAAATACTTTACTCTATGCTACTCTTTTCCTAGGAAGAATCTATCATCAATCTTCCACATCAAACGCCCAAAAAAGTGACTTGGCTAAAAACTAATTTCCACTTAAGAGAGAAACTCAGTCCATTAGCAACTGAAACATTTAACCTTTAATACAAATTGTCCCTTTTGGAATATAAAACAAATCTAAAAAAGGTAGGGAAAATTCAACAACCTATATCTTTAGTTTTTAATTTTAGAATTAACTTTCAATGTACAATCATTTCTTAAACTTGGTTTAGTATTATCTCTTTCTCATCCCACTTTACGCACAAACAAGATAGAATTTCTGATAAATGATTTTGTAATTTAGAGCAATTTTGCTACCTAACTTTCTTCACTTTCAAATGTTAATTTCAATAATGACAATTGATACAGTATCTAAAGATTTAAACTAAATCGATATTTTGATAATAAGGGCAAACAAAAAAGCTTGGAAAATTTTTTTTAACTAACTCAATATTCAATGATGAACTGGAAAGCATTGAAAAGAAATGTCAAAACAACATCTGAAAAGATCTTGTAAACACTTACATTGCTGGAATTTTAATTTAAAAAAGATCATGGTTTAGCATGAGAACATACACACAAACTTAGACAACAAGGAAGAAAATTTTAATGCAGATTGAGAAAAGGTAATATCTCTTAGAGATGGTCTATCTAGGTAAGGATAATAGCTGTTTCTCAAACTACCAATCTTTGTATTTTTGCATGAACTAATTTTTTTTATTTCCCATAGAATGGTAAAGGGCTTTTATCATTGCTTTGACAAGATCCTAAATCAATACAAAGTGAATTAGGAATATCACATTCTGTCAATAATGAGACCAGTTATAGAGGGTTATAAACTGAAGACCATTATGGTCTTAGATTAGAAAAGAATATGCCTTGTATAAGCTAAAGACACTTCACCAATATTGTACAAAGGCGTAAGCATATACCTTATAAAGCATCCATAAACACCACAAATCAAATAAACTAAAGACAACCTTTAAATGTTAATTTATCAAAAAGTTGTCTCCTTCAATTGCATGCTGCACAAAAATAAGTAACATGTGCGTATAAAAAATACAAGTTTGATGCAACTATAAACATATATGGATAGGATTCAACCTTAGAGCATTAGGGGGGAAAAAACCAATTTATTCACCTTTTCCAGCTGAAATTGCAAAATTAGTAAAAGTGTAGAAAAATCAACCTAGCATGAACGAACCAAACACAGATGGGAAAGAGGGATTATCAACAAAAATCAATTATATAAATTTCAGGTGAACAATCTTAAAGCATAATATTCTAATGGAAACAAATTTTAAAAAATTAGAAACCCATCTTTGATCTCTAAATAGTAATCACCATGCCAATTAACAGAATTCGCATGCTTTAGAAAATAGAAAATTGCAAATTCATACATAGAAAAATAACCCATAATATACGGGAGTACCTAATCCAGTGTCAGAGAGTCAATGAAGAGAAAGAAGTGAATGAGGTGGGAAAGAGACAAGGGAGCCAATTGAGGCTACAATACCATATTTAAGGAAACCCAACAAGACAGATAAGCATTAGAAAACCAAAAGCATTAGAAAACTAAGGCTTTAGAGTCACTCAAATCCCTAATCTAGCTGTAAAAACCTAAAAAATAATTAATCAAGCTTTAGATTCAACGTTCACACAAAGAGATTTGACATAATTACAAATAGAAATCTTCCAATTCTAGAAGCTATAAGAATCCAAATCTGTATTCGAGATCAAAATCACAAGAAGAGAAAGGTGCAGAAGTTTGGTGAAGGGATGGCTGGTGATGCCCAAAGGAGAACTGACAGATGTACCAGTTTGCCCGACTTTTGGATACAAAGACTGATTGTATGTAAGGTGACTTGACGACGTCGACGGCGATGGAGTGAGCTATAGCAGGATTTGTGTGTCATACAATGAGTTCGTTCGATTTTGAAAATTGTACTCCATTGTTAAGGAGATCAAAGCAAAATAGAGAGACCCGAAGAATATGGAAGAAGGATTAACCAAAAGTATGAAAGTTGTGGATGTAAAGTATTAAAATGATGCAACAACATTTAAATTTTTGTTGCTTTTTTTTAACATAGGGCAACAATTTATTCTTATTGTTGACTATTAATATTATTAAAGGCTACGTTTTATATAGTGTTGCATTATATTAGTTTGAAGCAACATATTTTAAAATGTTACAAATATAGTGTTGCCTAAAGTACTTTTTGTTGTAGTGATCTTATCTCTTTTAATTTTTATTGATATTAGTAACCTTTAATTTGTCTCTTACTATTATGCTATAAAATATTTTAAATCCTATATAGCATAAAATATTCAAATTTGAATTCCACTTGAAAATTTTCAATATTTTTTAATGTTCATAGAAGATACAGGTGATTATCTAGTTGCAAATATCAGGAGCAATAAAATTTAAGAAGCTTAACTCATTCATATATGCCAAAAGCATGGATGAGATATATTAAAACTTAGTTAATGTATTAATAAGAATTGGAGTTCTCCGATTGATAAAACATTACTAATATCATGAAGTTATTTGTTCATGTTTATCTTTTCCAGGCTTGTAAGATTATGTCGTTAACGTGAAGTAATAGTTTCCAAAAATATGATGGTGTTTTTGGTTACTGTGGAAAGGGAATTAATTTGATGCCCATTACATAGACATTGATAAATCCGAATCGGCATCACGACAGAGCCTTTGTAGGCAATTAGCACTTCTACTGTACTAGCTACAGTTTAGAGCTAGCTAGCTTGGATGAGTTGTTGACTTGTTCCCTGCACGATGATGCCAACAAAATTATTAATATTGAAGGGAGGATAATGATTATGGCCGTCCAATTGTACAGTTAGCATATATACCATACACGAGAATTCTTAAGATTGACTCCAAAAAAAAAACAGGCCAAACAATTGGTCAATCCAAAATGATACTTTGTAATTTACAAGCAAATATGATTAGCATTGTTGTTGGGGTGGCGGTGAAATCAACGTAGATGGAGTGGCTTCTAAGACAAGATAAATCAATTAAAAGACTGGAAAAGGGGGCAGACCAAGCCTTTTGTTTCCTTTATCTTTTCTTTCCCCTTGTCAGTTAAGCTGATAAACCTCGTCCTTCCTTCTCATCAGTAGTACTGTCAATAATGTCACAATAAGGGTTGTTTTTGCTTTCACATCAACAGTTTTGTCGTTGGCTTGCAGCAAGCAATGGCAGCTATCTGGTTGTTCTCTCTTCTGGCTTTCTTCAACGTAGGAATTCAAGTCACTTTCTGCTTTACGGACCCTCGTGATGGTAAGCAATGCACCTTATTCGTTTCTTGATCTTAATTTACGTTCTTCAACGTGCCAGCAAAATAAATTATAAATAATATATGGATCAAAGAAGGCTTGAAGGAATTCTTGCAGCTGCAGCGCTCCAATCCCTGAAGGATATTTGGGAAAATACTCCACCAAGCTGGGACCATTCTGGCGATCCGTGTGGAGAAACATGGGAAGGTGTGACATGTAACAATTCTAGAGTGACTGCATTGTGAGTGAGCATTCTCTAAATCCAGACGGGATTATTGTTTATTGTTTTCTGTTCTTTTAACTAACTTTTTAGACTAGAATCATAGAGATAAGGAATTCTACACAAGGATAACTTGATGTATGTGAGCTAGTCAGTCTCTCACATCTATTAAGTTTTGTTTCAATATATATTCACACCAGTTGCGGTAAAAACTCCAGGGAATTTCAAATTGCAATAATATTATCAGCGAATTTGAGAATATGGTAAATAATAATGTTTCAATAAATTTGTAATAGAAATAGTCGTGTTATTATATTAATATTTTTAATAAAATGTTTTTCTAATAAGAAAAAAATAAATGTTATTTATAGTATGAACACAGTTCTTTTCTTTTCTTTTTTTTGTGCATACATGTGTAGTAACATTTTTTTATTTATGCATATAGTCTATTTTTAATTAAACCAAAGGAATTATATTGTCCTTTCGAGTATCCGTCACGCATTTATTTATATAGGGGGCTATCAACTTTGGGTCTCAAAGGCAAGCTAAGTGGTGACGTCGGGGCCTTGACGGAATTGAGATCTTTGTGAGTTTATTATTATTATTATTATGTCTTAGTGAGTGAAAACCACATAACAACTTTGCAATGTCAATATGAAAACCTCATTTATTCAGTTTAAGTTATATTGTAGGGACTTGTCACATAACCCAGAGCTCACAGGTTCCCTCACACCACGGTTAGGTGATTTGAAAAAGTTGAATACTCTGTAAGATATCCAATCCAATCATAATAATGATTAGTTTCCAGTTGTTTTCCATATTCAACAAATTCTTCTAATTTATGTTGTTCAGCATATTAGAGGATTGTGGATTCACTGGTAATATTCCTGATGAGCTGGGCAACCTTACAGAGTTATCCTTCCTGTAAGAATTTAGTAAGCATCATGTAAGTAATAATACATACCATAGTATTAGTAATTATTTTTGTTGGGTAGGGCTCTCAACTCAAACAACTTAACCGGTGGAATCCCCTCCTCTTTGGGCAAACTCACAAAACTTTACTGGCTGGACCTAGCTGATAATCAATTGACAGGGCCTCTTCCAATCTCGACGTCCAAAAATACCCCTGGATTGGACTTCCTTCTTAATTGTAAGCACTTGTGAGTACAATTTACCAATCCCAGCTCTAGTAATTAATTAAGAATGAATAATTACCGTGAAATTACTAAAAGAAATTATATGACCGTGCGTGCGTGCGTGCGTGCAGCCATTTCAATAAAAACCAACTTTCGGGTCCAATTCCCCCAGAACTTTTCAGCAGTCGCATGGTTTTGATTCACGTGTAAGTTGCCTAATTTTCTACTATTTTCAGTTTCAAAATGATTTGACATTGATTTGTGATTATTATTCTTAACAGGTTATTCGACGGAAATAAATTTAATGGAAGCATCCCACCTACATTGGGACAAGTTCAGACACTTGAGGTTCTGTGAGTAAAAAGTGGCAACCATTGTGATTTAGGCTTGTTTTATTTTCAGGTAGCTAGGCCTAGGGGATAGAGATTATTATTCTGACTGCCAAGTCTGATTTGGTGCACAGTCGACTTGATAGAAATGGCTTGACTGGAAAGGTTCCGTCGACTTTTGACAACCTCGTGAACATGGTCACATTGTGGGTGCATCCATTCTCCATATCCATATTTTATATTCATTCGCAGTCATACAACAAGTTTGTTATACTTTTTCTCTACCTTTCAGGAATTTAGCACACAACAAACTGGAAGGCCCGTTGCCAAACTTTACTCGCTTGAATAGCCTCAATTATGTGTAAGTCCATCACCTGGAAAGTCTTATACATATTTTTTCAACTTCGTTTATAAATGTTGTATTGAGCAGGGACCTTAGCAACAACTCTTTCTCCCCGTCTGTTGCTCCTGTTTGGTTCTCAACCTCAACCTCACCATCGCTCATTGCTTTGTAAGTCTCGTCCATCTCTAACACCTGAGATCTTAATTCTGTAATGTCTTATGCTCTACTTGTCCCATCCATTCCAGGGTTGTAGAATATGGACCACTTGAAGGTTCTTTGCCATCAAAAATTTTCAGCTTTCCACGACTAGAGACAGTGTCAGTTTTTACTTTTTTTTAAAAATTGAATATGAACTTTTTGATAGTCTACAGGGTCGTAGTGAAATTGAAGAAAGTGTTTCTCCAGGTTATTGAGGAACAATGCATTGAGTGGTACGTTGAATATGAATGACAGCGTTGGTCCTAAACTTCAACTAGTTGATCTGCAGAACAACCAGATTTCCTCTGTAAATCTAACCGCCGAGTACACCAATACGTTAATGTGAGAAATCAATTCTAAAGGCGTCAATGTATTTCACACTTACCTTCTTCATTCTTAATTTTGAATATGATTCATCAGACTTATAGGAAATCCAGTGTGCACTGCCCTCTCAAATACCAATTACTGCCTTCAGGAGCAGTCTACGAGGCCTTATTCCACTAACCTAGCAAATTGTGGTAGCAAAACATGTTCCCTGGACCAGAAGCTTAGCCCTCAAAGTTGCGAATGTGCCTATCCGTTAGAAGGCACATTTTACTTCAGAGGAATCTCTTTCAAAGACGTGTCCAATGTTAATAGATTTCATGCCTTGGAGATGAGTATTTGGGTAGCATTACGCCTACCTCCTGGTTCAGTTTTTCTTTACAGCCCTATTTTCAACGCGGATGACTACCTTCAGGTGCAGGTTTCACTCTTTCCTGACAGTAGAAAATACTTTAATAGGTCTGAAGTTCAAAGAATTGGGTTTGAACTCAGCAATCAAACCTACAAGCCTCCATCAGAATTTGGTCCCTACTATTTTACTGCATCTCCTTACCCTTTTCCAGGTAGGATAAACTTTTGGTTTCTTTTCCTTTGCTGGTGTTCGAACTGCATTTCACCAAAAAAAGCGTTTGTACATTTGTTAGCCGCACACGGGGCTCCTGGTCTGCGCACTGGTTTAGTTCTGGGGATAGGAATTGGCTGCGCTATTTTGGTTTTGAGCCTTGTTGGAGTAGCGATGTATGCTATTCGCCAAAAGAAACGTGCCGAAAAAGCCATTGGATTAAGTAAACCATTCGGTAATCAAATCTATACATCAGATCCCTTTTGAAAACTTCTCGCTTAGCTTATTAACATATGTTATTCACACCAGCATCTTGGGCGTCAAGTGGAAAAGACAGCGGCACTGCGCCACAATTAAAGGGCGCAAGATGGTTTTCTTATGACGAACTTAAAAAGTGCACCTCAAACTTCTATGAGAACAAGGAGATAGGTTCAGGAGGATATGGCAAGGTGAAACTCCTGGATTTTCTGATCAGGCTTTTCCAAGTTGATTCATGATATTCCTGATGATTCCGTCTCATCTTCAGGTCTATAGAGGAATTCTTTCTGATGGCCAAACGGTGGCAATCAAAAGAGCTCAGCAAGGATCAATGCAGGGTGGACTTGAGTTCAAGACTGAAATTGAGCTGCTATCACGAGTTCATCATAAGAATCTTGTTAGCCTTGTAGGTTTTTGTTTTGAACAAGGAGAGCAGATGCTGGTATACGAATATATGCCCAATGGAACACTAAGAGAAAGCTTGTCAGGTATCTTCTTAGCCAATGCATTAAATATGTTGTGTTCGACCTACCTTGGCAGTTTTAATCGCTGTACGGGTGTATGTATTTTACTATCTGTTAGTCTTGGTAATATAGAGGAAATAAATTTCCATTTTCCGGACAGAAGATAAAAGAAAACGGATGCTTTTGCCAACTATATAATAAAAGTCTCTGGTGCAGGAAAGTCCGGCATTCAGCTTGACTGGAAAAGGAGACTCCGGATTGCTCTTGGCTCGGCGAGGGGACTAGCTTACTTACATGAGCTCGCAAACCCTCCTATAATTCACAGAGATGTCAAGTCCACTAACATCCTGTTGGATGAAAATTTAACGGCCAAAGTTGCAGATTTTGGATTGTCTAAATTGGTATCAGACGGTACAAAAGGGCATGTTTCAACACAAGTCAAGGGAACCCTGGTGAGTATCTCCAACAATTCTCATAAGGAAATTTGTAACTTTTAATGGCTTGGTTAACGTGATGACGGTGGTTATTGGCAGGGTTATTTGGATCCAGAATACTACATGACACAACAATTAACCGAGAAGAGCGATGTGTACAGTTTTGGCGTTGTAATGTTAGAACTAATAACAGCTAAGCAGCCCATTCAAAAGGGGAAGTACATTGTCCGCGAGGTGCGCATGACTTTGGATAAGAATGATGAAGAGTACTATGGTCTAAGGGAAATCATGGATGCGGTAATTAGAAACAAGGGAAATCTCGTAGGATTTAGGACGTTTGTGGATTTGGCCATTCAATGTGTTGAGGAATCAGCCGCAGACCGTCCAACCATGAGTGAGGTTGTCAAGGCAATAGAAATTATACTGCAGAACGATGGTATTAATACAAATTCAACATCTGCATCCTCTTCTGCAACAGATTTTGGATCTTCCAGAGGTGCCCTTAGACATCCATATGAAGATTTACCTAAAAAGTATGTTAACCAAAATGATGCATTTGATTACAGTGGCGGCTATACCCTTCCAGCAAAAGTGGAACCAAAATAGACACTTTGTAAGATCTATACGCTTAACCATTCTCTTGTCTGATTATCGTTTTTATGTACGAAACAGTTTAAACTGGAAGCATATTATTTTTCAAATTTTAAATGTTGTTCAACATTTCTAAACAACAATAACCGCATTCTCAAATGTAATATATAGACATCAGACTATTTTTTCTTTTTGTCAAATTTTAAATATTGTTCAACATTTCTAAACTACAATAACTACATTCTCAAATGTAATATATAGACTTCAGCCTATTTTTTCTTTTTACTCGAAATACATATGCGCGTATCGTATATAAGGTAAGTTATGTTAAAAATCCAAATTTCACTAAAAACCTTACTACTCAAATGATCAATTTTTTTACAATTAAAATTGTAAACTTTTAATTTATCTAACAATGGCATCGTAATTTTAAAATTTTAAAAATTATTTGAAGAAAAAAAACTTATATTTCATAAATTTTATTAATAGGACTATTTCATTTTCTTAATCTTTTTGCTCTATTTTTTTAAAGATATTTTGACATGCTTTCAATTTGTCATGACTCATAAGTAAAAATGAAAAAAAGACCTAAATGAGGGTAAATTTCTTATATCTTCTTATATCTTGTTTAGTTCTATTATAGTTTTGTTCGAACATGATTTATATTTTTGTTCCTTATTTTTTATTATTATATTATGTTGTCATTTCTACTCTTATCGTTTTAATCTTTATTTTCACGTAGTAGATTATATTATAGATTGTTTATGTTGATTTTAATGCTAACATACTATTATGTCCTGTTTGCTGGCATGTTTGATGGTCCAAATTTTTGGATACATTATTAGAAAGTGAGGATTCATCGTGTTTATTTTTTATTATCTTCTTAGTCATTTAATATGGTTCAATTTATTTATAAGAACGATTCATATTTTTAAGTTTGGAAAAAAATAAAATCCCATACTCATTTTATGTTTTTGCTTGCTTAGTATTTGGGACGAGAGATGGCAAAATAGGCCCGGCCTGTTTTTGGTACAGTGGCCTGCTCGTTTTGTCCAAAACGACATTATTTGGGAAGTTTTTTGCTTTAAAAAATAAATGACGGCTGGGCTGGTCCTGCCTGCTCGTGGCCTGTTGGGCCACAGCCCAGGCCACGAGTCGGTCAACCCGTGGTTGCGCCGAGCCAGGGATAGCCTGGGCTTAACCCGACCCATTGACATCCCTATTGAGACCTTCGACTTAGCCTGTGACTTTCTAAGCCACCTAATATATAAAGTCCATTTTGTTATTTTATAACTAAATATGCACACTAGATTTCAAAATACTTTTATATTCATTCCATATAAATACTTATATTTAATCTTGTAGATAAAAGTTTCAACTTTTTTAATATCAAAACATATTCAAGTTTTTAGTTTTTACATGGATAAAGGCCTGGTAGGTGATTGTATGCCCTAGTCTTCCTAAATACAAGTCTGATTTAGCAACTACAATCATTAGGTCACCATACGCTTAATCCTATATAATTCGCTTGGGCTCGTCTATTTTAGGCTCATTTTGCAAATTGGGTATTAATAGCTTATTCTTTCACTTAAGTTTAATTTGTTAATTTAGGACCAATACAATATTTTAGGCTAATTTGTCACGAACCGGAATCACATCGGGCACATGACAACTGTCGCATACCCTAGCTAAGAATACTCACGGTACTCTTAATTCGACTATGCAAGGCTAACTGAATATCTAAAAAAACATTTTGACAGCACAAAAGGTTTACACATAAGTTCATTTACAAACCATAAGACAATCAAAAGTTAATTTATAAAATTTTAAAGCATATCAACATAATCATGAGCCACTATACAACAAAAGTACAAAATAGAGACTACCCACGTGCAGTAATACCCCGAAAATGTCAAAAGAACGAACGAAACACTCAGAATTTCAAACTCACCAAATTTAACCTACATGGTTGGGAAGTAGAGGGGGTGAGTACAGTAAGTACTTAATGAGCAAAAAAGACATACATCACAAATAGAATCTGGTACACACCAAAACGGTCTAAATAACCTAAGGACAATTTTACTCATCTAACATGCACATAACTACCTATGAAGTGAATATGCATGACATAGAAACATATAGACATAGTCTGACTCATACCATACTAGTTAGGAATCACATAGGCCTAGCCTATTAATCACTCTTTCGGTGAACATAGGTTCCAGTTCTAATACACAAGAGCAGAAAAGGCATCATATGTAAAACTTAAATCTCGTCAGGAAAATGAATATCAGAATAAGCGAAAATAGTTATGTGTGTCACCACTAGTCAGCCAAACTAGTGTGCACACCCACCGATCCCGGTGTTGGCTCGACTTTCATATGTGGTGAATCCAGACTACGGTCGACAAGAGTGTCATGACCCTAGGTGATGACCTCGTCAGTGACCCCAGAACTCTAGGTGTGTAATCACCCGTGAGTCCTGTAGAATGGTGTTGTTACAAGGACTCGACTTTTATGTAACAGCGTCAAGGGTACAGTGGTCGCTTAATATGTAATGCCCAACATATGATTGGCCAATCATTTCCTCACCAATCACAAAAAATCATATACAAATATTAAGTACAAAAATCAAGTAAGGTACCATGCCTTTATTTACCGATCCAACCAATAAAATGGAACCTTGTTATAGCTCTAAGCCAAAAGAGAACACATACGTGCAGCATACATGACTCGATTATGCATATGTAAGTTTCAAAATGTTATTTCATGCAGTGAAAGTCATCTTTTGCACTCCAAGTGCAAAGTTATTAAAAAATGTAGTTTTAGAAAGTCAAACATTGTCCTTTGCAATTCAATTGTAAGTTTGTTGAAAACAATATCATTCCTCAAAATATGAAATAAAAACATCAGTTTCACTCCAAGTGCAAAGAGTTATTCAAACAATGTCATTTATTAAATACATAAATATACTGGCATCTATTTAAGAATCAATTCTACTATGCATTACCTAGGTTCAAAATGCACATACAAGTCATCATGTATGTCTTGGATGTTTTCAGAAATATGTTTTCCCCAACTCACCTCAAAAGAAGGTGTACACTCCTTTGACTTCAACAATCCTCAGTATGAGCTCCTTGATTCACAGCTCCCGAGCCTTTATACATACAAATGCAATGTATTTACTACGCAAACATATATCTCATATTTATACACCATCACATAAGTATATAAAACACAATATCACAATTTTTAAGCTATAGGATTCAGCCATGAAGCTTCTCACATAGTTACTTTCCTTATTATCCACATAAGCTTTCTTTTGCATTTTCCAAGGCATTTAATGCCTTTGATCCAATACTGACACATTTTAAAGCATAATTAAGCACATTTTTATCCAAGCACATTAGACCACTACTCATCAATCTAAGAAAAAAATTCAAATTTACTCTAAGCAAACATGGAAACCTCTTTTCAATGCACACCATCAAAATCCTCAAATCCTAAGCCAAGTTCACATTATACATTCACAATTAACATCATAGAATTCATTTCAACCATCAATTTCAAAAGATATTCAAAATTTCACCAACTTTCACTAAAGAGAGGGCATTTCGGTTTTGGCTTAAAGAAGCTTCTCCATGACTCATTTCATTCATCTAAACCATGTCTCATGCATAGTCAAGAATAGAGAACAACATATCTTAACACTAAACTCAAAATCATAATGTAAAGAGAGATGAGACAAAATTTACCTAAACTTTCCTTTAGTGATATCTTAAAATCCTTTTAGAATTTCTCAAATCTAACGATAGATTTCAGTTTCTTGACCCCAAATTAACTTAGAACACCTTGGTTTGGGTTGGAGAATCAAAAGAATGGTGGAAATTTGATGATAACCGAAAATCCTTCTTCTTTTCGTCTCTTCTCCTTTTTTCTCCTTTCTTTTAATTAAAAACAAAGTGTTTTTAATATTTTATGGTCGGATGCAAGGCCATAAAAGGAGAAAGGTCTAGATTTTTTACTCTTCTTTGACCAAACATGGTGAATTTATCTTTTTGACCTTATGTTACGTGAAATTACCAATATACCCTTCAAACTTTTCCTAAATTTACAATTAAGCCCTTATGTACATCGACCTTTCCAATTAAGCTTTCTAAGTGTCTAATAAGTCTATAAATCATGTTTAATCACCTATAAGGCATTAGAACACACACCAAGGTCACATCCATCCAATGGACTTGGTTTTACACACTTATAAACTTATATGTCAAAAATCTCCCAGATTTCGCATACCGATGAACTCTAAGTTCATATAAGGGCATATAACATTATATATTACTAACATATATACCGAAAGCGTTCAAATACATTTTTGAACTCATAGAAAACCATGTATATATTAATATACAGTAATATATCCAAGTACAAACTAAGACAAAAGGGCTTGGAAAATCTGGTGTTACAAGTACTCCCCCCTCAAAAAAGTTTCGTCCTTGAAACTCCTAAGTCAAGGATACAAATAAATGGGGGTACTGACGTCTCATAGCATTCTCAGGCTCCCATGTCATCTCTTTGACCCTATCGTTCTTCTAAAGAACTTTGACCGTAGTAACTTTCTTGCTATGTAACCTCTTTATTTGCCGATCTAGAATCTGGACCGGTTTCACCTCAAAACTCAAGTCTTCTCTCAGCTCTATTGGAGGTGTCTCCAAAACATAAGATGGGTCCGATATATACTTCTTAAATATCGAGACATGGAACACATTATGGATCCTATCAAAGTCCGGTGGCAATTCCAACCAAGACGCCACAATCCCTTACGCACTCCAGTATATGACAAGGTCCAAGATATCGAGGGTTCAACTTCCCTCGGCTCTAAAATTGGATTATACCTTTCTATAGTGATATCCGAAGGAAAACCATATCACCAACTGCAAATTCTAATGATCGTCGCCTCTTATCCACATAACTCTTTTAGCGATCTTGGGCAGCTTTCATTTTCTCCTGGATGACTTTTAATTTCTGAGTGGTAATTTCTATCAATTCTGCTCCTTCAACTTTAGTTGTACCAACCTCATCCCAACATAGAGGTTTCCTGCACTTTCTCCTATAAAGTGCTTCATATGGTAACATCTCGATACTTATCTGATAACTATTGTTATAAGCAAATTCTATCAAAGGCAAGTGTTGGTCCCAGCTTCTTTGGAACTCCATCACATATGCTCTCAGCATGTCCTCCAATGTCTGAATAGTCCTCTCCGACTGACCATCAATCTGGGGGTGAAAAGCAATACTAAACTTTAGTTTAGTCCCTAAAGATTTTTGGAATTTCGGTGAAAATCCGGAGGTGAATCTTGAATCCTTATTCGATATTATAGAAACTGGCACCCCGTGTAGCTTCACAATCTCATCAATATATAGCTTTGCCAACCTCTCTAACGAGTAGGTTGTGTGGATAGGCAGAAAATGAGCAGACTTCGTTAATCTATCCACTTTGCGAACTTCGGTCACATTCTTGGGTTGTTCCCACTCAAGTATTGCTTCCACTTTTTTTTAATCCACATAAATACCTTCTCCTGATACCACATTCCAAGGAATCCTATCTCCTTCATCCAAAATTCACACTTTGAAAACTTTGTGTACAACTATCTTTCGCAAAGTATTTGAAACACAATCTGGAGATGTCTAGCATGCTCTTCCCCATTCTTATAATAAATTAGAAGATCATCAATGAAAACTAAGATGAACTGATCTAAATAAGGATGGAGCACCCTATTCATGAAATCCATAAATGTTGTAGCTGCATTTGTCAATCCGAACGGCATCACCAAAAATTCATAGTGTCCATACCTCATTTGGAAAGCAGTCTTATGCACTTCACTTTCAGCAATCTTTAACTGATAGTACCCAGACCTCAGATCTATCTTTGAGAATACTGTAGCTCCTCTCAATTAATCAAACAAGTTGTCAATCCTAGGGAGTGGATATTTATTTTTTATGATAACACTGTTTAACTGCCGATAATCAACACATAAGCAGAGAGTCCCTTCTTTTTCTTGACAAACAATATTGGTGCTCCCCACGGTGAATAACTTGGTCTAATGAAACCTTATCCAATAACTCTTGTAACTAAACCTTCTACTCTTTCAATTCAGCTGGTGTCATGCGATACGATGGTAAAGATATTGGTGTTTTCCCCGAGACCAAGTCAATCGCAAAATCAAACTCCCGATCAGGTGTCAATCCAAGTAACTTTTTGGGAAAAACATCAGGGAACTCGCATACAATAGGAACATCTCTAAATTCAACCCTCTATGTCGAAGTGTTAATCACATGTGCGAGGTATGCCTAGCATTCCCAATGAATCAACTTCTTAGCCTTGACCACCGATATTAAACAGCCCGAAAACACCCGTTGGTCACCAGTAAATTTAATCAGGACTCTACCCATGTGTCAAACTCCACCTCTTTCTTAAAACAATCAACCCTGGTGCAATGCCCCTGTAACTAGTCAATCCCCAATATCACCTTGAAATCCTAAATATCGAGGGAAATAAGATCTGCCTCTAACACAACATCACCGACCTTTACCTTACAAGCCATATATGCTTCATCATGAGCCATTTGCTCTCCAAGAGGAGTGACTATAATGAGAGGGGGATCTAACGGCTTCAGCAATGTGTTCCTCTAGCTCAGGTCATAAAGGTCTAACCTTGCGACGACTTCCCCTTCCTCATCCAACCATGTTATCACTATAAAATCAAAGACAAAGATATTGTTTGATAAAATAGATCAGACTAAGCCTAGCTTATCCGATGTCCCTTACACCCCAAGGACTATCACCAAGTACTCTCACCGAAGTCGAAATCATTCAACCATTAAGGATGTTAACTTAACGATCTGGGACTCAACTTCTCGACCAAACACTGTTGACACCCAAACTCAATTCCTAAGGCTCATGAATCTTTTGAAAATGGTAATAACACTTTTGAAAACATGAAAACCTTGCTCAGATACCAATTTAATTGTCACGACCTAGAACCACATCGGACACATGACAACTGCCACATACTCGAGCTAAGAATACTCACGATACCCTTAACTCGACTATGCAAGGCTAACTGAATATCTAAAAAAAACATTTGAACAACAAAAAAGATTCAGACATAAGGTCATTTACAAACCACAAGACAATCAAAAGTTAATTTACAAAATTTTAAAGCATATCAACATAATCATGAGCTACTATACAACAAAAGTACAAAATAGAGACTACCCACGTGCGGTAATGTCCCGAAAATGTCAAAAGACTACATGAACCACTCAGAGCTTCAAGCTCACCAAATTTAAGCTGCATGGTTGGGAAGCAGGGGGTGAGTACACTAAGTACTCAATGAGCAGAAAAGACATATATCACAAATAGAACCCGGTACACACCAAAATTGTCTAAATAACCTAAGGACAGTTTTACACATCTAATATGCACATAACTGCCTATGAAATAAATATGCATGATATAGAAACACATAGACTTAGTCTATGACTCATGCTATACTAGTTAGGAACCACATAGGCCTAGCCTATTAATTACTCTTTCAGTGAACATAGATTCCAATTCTAGTACAACAGAGCAGAAAAAGCATCACAAGTAAAAATCAAATCTCGTCAAGAAAACGAATCTCAGAATAAGCCAAAATATTTTTGTGTGTCGCCACTAGTCAGCCAAACTAGTGTGCACACCCCCCGATCCCGGTGTTGGCTGGACTTTCATCTGTGGTGAGTCCAAACTATGGTCGATAAAAGCGTTATGACCCTAAGTAATGACCTCGTCAGTGACCAGACCTCTAAGTGTGCAATCACCTATGAGTCCTGTAGAATGGTGTCGTTATAAGGACCCAACTTTTATGTACTAGCATCAAGGGTACGGGGGCTATGCCTAGCACATGATTGGCCAATCGTTTCCTCACCAATCACAAAAAATCATATACAAATATTAAGTACAAAAATCAAGTAAGGTACCATGCCTTTTTTTACCGGTCCAACCGATAAAATGGAACCTTGTCATAGCTTTAAGCCAAAAGAGAACATATACATGCAGCATACATGACTTGATTATACATATGTAAGTTTCAAAATGTCATTTCATGCAGTGAAAATCATCTTTTGCACTCCAAATGCAAAGTTATTAAAAAATGTAGTTTCAAAAAATCAAACATTATCCTTTGTACTTCAATTGTAAGTTTATTGAAAACAATAACATTCCTCAAAATATAAAATAAAAACATTAGTTCACTCCAAGTGCAAAGAGTTATTCAAACAATGTCATTTATTAAATACATACATATATTATCATCTATTTAAGAATCAATTCTACTATGTATTATCTAGGTTCAAAATTCACATACAAGTCATCATGCATATCTTGGGATGTCCCAATCCCATTTGAGAGATATTTTTTCCTCAACTCACCTCAAAAGAAGGTGTACACTCCTTTTACTTTAACAATACTCGGTATAAGCTCCTTGATTCACAGCTTTCGAGCCTTTATACATACAAATGCAATGTATTTACTACACAAACATATATCTCATATTTATACACCATCACATAAGTATATAAAACACAATATCACAATTTTTAAGCTATAGGATTCGGCCATGAAGCTTCTCACCTAGTTACTTTCCTTATTATCCACATAAGCTTTCTTTTGCATTTTCCACGGAATTTAATGCCTTTGATCCAGTACTTACACATTTCAAAGTATAATTAAGCACATTTTTATCCAAGCACATTAGACCATTACTCATCAATCTAAGAAAAAAATTCAAGTTTACTCTAAGTAAACACGGAAGCCTCTTTCCAATGCACAACATCAAAATCCTCAAATCCTAAGCCAAGTTCACTCAGGCATTTTATCAAACATCTAAAAGCATAAACTTGAAAGCCTCCTTCTAATGTACTTCTTCCTCATTTTTCATCATCAATTCACATTATACGTACACAATTAACATCATAGAATTCATTTCAACCATCAATTTTAAAAAATATTTAAAATTTCACCAACTTTCACTAAAGAGAGGGCATTTCATTTTTGGCTTAAAGAAGCTTCTCCATGACTCATTTCAACCATCTAAACTATGTCTCATGCATAGTCATGCATGGATAACAAGATATCTTAACACCAAACTCAAAATCATAATGTAAAGAGAGATGAGACAAAATTTACCTAAACTTTCCTTTAGTGATATCTTAAATTCCTTTGAGAATTTCTCAAATATAATGATAAATTTGAGTTCCTTGACCCCAAATTAACTTAGAACACCTTTGTTTTGGTTGGAGAATTAAAAGAATGGTGGAAATTTGATGATGACCGAAAATCCTTCTTCTTCTCCTCTCTTCTCCTTTCTTCTCCTTTCTTTTAATTAAAAACAAAGTATTTTTAATTGTTTATGGTGGGATGCACGGCCACAAAAAGAGAAGGGTTCAAATTTTTGACTTTTCATTGACCAAACATGGTGAATTTACCTTTTTACCTTTAGTTTATGTGAAATTACCAATATACTCTTCAAACTTTTCCTAAATTTACAATTAAGCCCTTATGTACATCAACCTTTCTAATTAAGCTTTCTAAGTGTCTAATAAGTCTATAAATCATGTCTAATCACCTCTAAGGCATTAGAACACACACCATGGCCATATCCATCCAATGGACTCGATTTTACACACTTATAAACTTATATGTCATAAATCTCCCATATTTCACATACCGATGAACTCTAAGTTCATGTAAGGGCATATAACATTATATATCACTGACATATATACCAAATACAACCATGTATATATCAATATACAGTAATATCTCTAAGTATAGACCAATACAAAAGTGCTTAGAAAATCCAGCGTTACATAATTTATTTATACATAAATTATAGGCTCATAAGTTGAACATAACAAATTCAAAGATCTATAAGGTATATAGACTAAATCCTAAAAATGTCGATCAAGATTTAATAAAAGAATTAAAGGAGAAAAGTACATATAAAAATGTTATAAAGTAAAAGGAATGTAAGGAAGAAATGAACGACAAAATTAAGCAAAGAGACATAGTATTTGGTATATAAATTAAGAGATGACAAAAAAGTCTTTTGAATTTCAAAGTTTACATTAAAATATAGGTTATATCATAATTTTTCAATGTATTAAAAAATAAATTTAATTTTTTGAATTTATCTTATTACATATATAGAAATTCCCTTGTTGTTCTTCCCTTCTTCATCATCAATAGTAACCTCCTCACTCTTAGCTTCCTTTTCCTTGATATTGGTTAGCCTCAAGGTGGTCACCTTCTTAGATTCTTGAAAATTAGGCATTATTTTGGTAGGTAACGTTCTTTGGGGTCGATCAGCTACTAACTTAGCTAGTTAACCAATATGGTTTTTTATATTACAGATTTACATCTTCTAATTTGAAACTGGAGCCTTAGTTATGGCTATAAAATTCATTATAATTCCTCTAAGTTTAGTTTCTCTTTATTTTATTATTGTTGATAATATTCAGTGGAGGTTTCCTTTGAGTTTCTTACCTACTCTATAAAAAGTTCGACTGATCTCACCATTTTGGATTGTATTTATTGCTATAGGGGTAAGTTTGAAGTTGTTAGTAATGCCCCTAATAATCAATTTGTTCAATTGTCCTAAAATAGGATTTGCAATCTTACATTCATTACTACTATGCTCCTCCTTAAACCAATCACAACGTAATTTTTGTGCAAGTTATACTAATATACTCAAGTTATTGATTTTCCTCATTAACACCTCCAATTGAGTCTCCAATGTAGTCAAAGCTTCCTCATTTTGTATAATTATTGGGTTTATTGTCCTTCCCCTACTTAATTACCAGTGATAATTGTTCTTTTCCATCTCCTTAATTAATTCTGAGTTGAATTCTAGATTTTTACAACACAAGAGTCACCTAGTTGCTACGTGAACCATCTACTTTGTAGATAAATCCAGACCATTATAGAATGTCTAAATTTAAAATTTTATCTAAATAAGCCTTGGAAATTTGGCTGACCAAAAATCAACAATCATGACCTAAGTTGACCAGGTTTCAAGTCAAGCTTGGGCTTTTTAAAAATTTTGGAACCAGCCTCTATTTCAACCCTCAACTTCTCTCTCAGACTCTCAGTCTATCTATTTGAGTTTTCATTTTGTGACTTACCTCCTTAAGTTTCTTGATTTTTGACATCCAATTTGTTTTACCTTTTATCTTTTCTAGGTTGATTCTATGACTGATTCTATATAGATTTTTTGTATTATTGATACTTTTCTTTATAGTTCTTCTTCATTCTGGGTTAATTGTTGGTCCCGGGTCTCGATTCCCATTTCGTGGAATCAAGGTGCCAAAATTGGAGTATTTTAAAAAGAAAAAAATTATATATAAAATTAATATCAAAATAAAAGGAATTTAATTCCTTGGTAGGAGCAAGAACAAATACACAAACAATTAAAATAAAATAGCCTAGAATAAATTTGACATGAAAATAAATTAAAAGAAGTCATTAAGGGACCCTTTTTAATATAAACAATTAATTATAATATAATATAATATAATATAATAAGAAGTCAAAAATGAGGAGTAAAACAAATAAATCCTCTTATGAATTAACAAAATAAAAACTATAAAAATACAAAAGTCACGATCGTGTCCGATAAAATAGGAACCGAGACCCGGGGCTAACATTAATCAGCTTTATGGTAAAGTAAACTATTTTTAGGAAATATTAAGTTTTAGGTTCAAATACGTTGAGTTCTTTTAGGGTTTTATCATGATGTCTTAATGGGACATCAATGGTGGTTTTTGATATTTTGAGAAGGAAAATTTAGATTATCAGTTCACTCAACTCAGAAATATCTTTTCTTTTTTTTTAATCTTTTAGCTTGAAAATTTGCTTAATAGGTTAATCTTTTACATTTTTAAAGAACATCAGATTGTGGTTTCGAAGTAAGTGGATTCTTGTGTCTAGTAATTGAAGGGTAGTAGCTCTAGGTACAAGTTGAAAACAACCTTGAACATGACATGGACTTAGTTTTTTGGGAATAACCTAGTTTAATCGGGCTTTAGGTCGCTTAGAACCTGATCAATTTTCAGATTGTTCAAGCCTATCTTGATTTGATTAGGCTTTAAATTGCTTGAAGCTTAATCAAACGTAGGCTCAGGCCAAGCAACTTGAGCTTAATAGGCTTTAAATTGGGTTTAAACCTAGAAAATTGTTTTCATATGTTCAAGTTAAGCCTCATTGGTTACCGTACCTAATCTAGATAACTCCTTAACATATCCAGATATCTGTTCCAGTTTCACAAAGTGTTTTGTTATTACACTGTCAATAGGAAGAAATATCATTTATAAGCTTGTATAGTCCAATGTGGGTATATGTGCCCACTTTATATGAATAAATTGGTCAAATTTGTAATCAACACAACACCAAACATAAAACCAAAGGATTAAAAATTAAGAAAAGAAAAGAATATATAAAAACAAATACCAATATATAAGAAAAAAGCCAAAATGACTATAGCAACAGTCATTAAGTTTTCTAAAGATAAATTGCTTCTTAAAAAATAATGTTAAAAACTTGATGTGTGTTTTCTCTACTTAAGTTTTCCTTTTTACTGATCTATTGCCTATAACTAAAGCAAGTTTACCTATCATTAGTAAGTAATACAATGGTAAATAGGGATCCATCCCTCAAAAAAGCAATACAAGTTTCGAAAAATCTAAAACTAGTAGCTAGTCAATTAAAAAAAAGAAATGAGTTTTTGGGGATTAAAAGTTAAATTCAAAACTAGGCAAAGTAAATTAAATTTAAAACTAGGCAAAGTAAACAACCACTAGATATAGAACGACTTAATATATTTAGAATGAATTTATCATTTGGATTGATAGAATTTCTTATACGTTTAAATATTTACTAATTTAGTTTTTTTGGGTTTAATTCAAATTTGTTTGTGGGTTCTCTAAGGTTTTATTCTTAGGTGGATTCACATTAGTAGGTTTCTTTTACACATAGTTTGAATTTTTTATAACATTTTGAAATCACATATTCAAAATAACCATTTCCTTGCTTAAAAAGGGACTATTCACATTCATTAATAATTTGTTCACTGTGTTTTAATAAGTAGCTAGGAGGGAGTAGTAACAAATTGGGCCAATTTTCATTTAAGTCCAATTAGACATTCAAGGACCAATTAATCAAGAAAATGTTGATTTTTGGGCCAAAGGCCTAAATATGCGTGATTAAATGTTCAATATTTACAGTTATTCTATTATATTCTTTTACTCATTACTAATACAATCACCTCTTTTTAAGATGTATATGTAGGAAAAATCACTTGTAGTTTGAATAAGCTCAATCCAAAGTGTTCTTTGCTTATATGAATTATTCTTTGCATCCAAATTATATTTTTCTTATGTGAATGCATGACCCAATGAAGAGATATGAGTGTAGAGACGATACCTAATAAAAGGTATTTAAAAAGTGACTTTTCAAAAGTAGAATTATTTTTTAAAAGCCCAATTACTCTTTTAGAAAGTCAATTTATCTTTTAAAAGCCTAATATTCTTTTGTAAAGCTTTTTTTGTTTAAAATGATGGATTAAAAATTTGAAAACTAGTTGGGCCCATAGGCCCATTTGTGAGTAAATTTACATCTCTTTTACTTCATTTAAGTTTGGGAACTTAAGCCTGATAGGGATATTATCCTATTTTTAGTGTTTTGTTTTTAAACTAGGACTCTTAATAAATTGGATTTGAGTATTTTAAATCTTTAGCTTTAAACCTCCAAACATTTAAGAATTTAGGAACTATTTTTAGAAAATAAGCATTTAGCTCAAATTTCCTTTTCTTTAAATAATTAAAATTTCAAAAAGCTTTCAATCTTTTAAAATTAAATTCAATCATTTTACTTTCATTTAAGTAGCTTAGTTATTAAATTAAAAACCTAGTTAATGGAATTAGAAGTGGAGTTCATCAAATCCTTTTATAAAAAAATAACCTTTTGTTCTTAGATTCCTTTTATCCTTTTATATAATAACATTTACATTTTCCTCTCATTTCATTAATAATTTTATTTTATTTCTTTCATCATCATTTTTTGCTTAAATTTTCTTTTCATACAAACTGAATTCACCCTTTTTAAACTAAAATTTAAGATTGTTCACACTCAAAAGTCTTTTAACATATAAGCTTTCATAAGCATTTTATTTGAAACTTTAAGTAAAACTACAAACTCCTAAGTACTAGTCCATATGTTGTAAATTTTACTTCAAACCCTAGATGTTTTTCTAAGTATTTTATTTTACACCTACATTTTATTTTACACCGTAGGTATAATCATAAAATCTCAGACATTCAACCACATGTTTATTTTCTTTCTTTAATATGCTTTTTAAACTTATACCCAACTTTTTTAAAGCTCCCAAAATTTTCAAAACCTTTTTAGGTGGATGAAATAAGGTGCATAACACCTTTCTTATTACACAATTGGGCCCCAAACTATATTATCTAGTTAGGACTACCAGTTTCTTTCTTTAAATTATTCTCTTACCTTTGCATAATAAGGTAGGATGGTAAATCCACTAATTTTTAATTTGGTATTCGGTCCAGTTTCTATATAAGACATCTAAAAAACTTAATAACATCAAGTATAGGAAAAAGAGAGTGATTAATAAGATATAATTAAATCTTTTCTTGAAGAAGGTAAAGAACCAAGAACACCTCCTTGGTTCCACATCATTAGCCTAGCCAGATTACTTAAAGACCTTCAACCCAACGTAGTGCAATTGAAGACAATAATTGGTGTTGTTTATATGAAAGGGGGAAAGGATGGTGTTGTAGGGGTGGATTACCTCTTAAATGTATTGATAGGGAGGTTGAGGCATCGTAGGGATCAGCTGCTTCATAAATGCAATTAGTTGATAACTTTTTAGTGGCATCTTTAATGACAAGTTGTTAATGTTAAAATAGGGGGTATCAATTTTCGTTACAAGTCTATCTTTTAGTAGTAGGTCTTAAGAAACAAAAAGGCCTCAAAATCTTGATCCTTCCTCTTGTTTTGATTTGGGTTATTATTGCATCCTCTATAAACACCTCTTTAGATTCATATAGCTATGAGACAAATTTCACCACTACATTAAGTATAATTTTTATCGTATTCAAGAAAAAAATCAAGTAACAAGTGTACTAGGTCCTTAAAGATTAAAAACCCATTATGTAGCTTCTTTTAGTCAGTCTAGCAAATTTATTAGTCAGGGAGTGCAAAGAGTAGCCGTTGGCTATCAAACCACCATCAAGGTTTATACATCAATACAAGGTTGAGCAGTATGAATTTACACTCAAGCTTGTCAATTTATATGACTTGTGTTGAAATTCAACATTTCTCACTATGTTTGAATTAGAAGGTTGCAAAAATAAAAGAAAGCTTATTTTCTTAGGCATAGAGAGTTTTGCGTTTACTTTTACAACTTTAAAATGGAAGGATGATTCCTTTCCACGATGTGGTCCACAACATCATTGATGACATGGGCATGTTATGTAGTCTATTACATCCTCATTCTTGGGATTTTGCTTGACGACTCACTTGTAAATAAATGGCTTAGTTGAGATAATTAAGATCAACAATAGGTTGGGCCTGATTCAGGTTGCTTATAGCTTAAGTTTGATCCAAAATTTTTTATTTTGTCCTGAGTCCAATCTAAGACCTAATTGGGCTTGAATTATATAACAAAAACTTGAGCCTGATGAGACCTTAAAAAGTGCAAAACTTGATTGAATATGAATAATTTGGCTTTATTAGACTTGAAATTCGATGTGGTCAAACTAGGCCTAAAAAGTGTGAGAAAGACATATGTAAGGGAAAACTACATATCAATATCTAGATATTTTGTCAAATACTCACCTTCAAAGGGTGCCTTTATAGTCTCCTTAAGCTAGTTTTCTTGCAATTAAAGAAGCATCATCAAATCAGAAATAGAAACAACAACTTAACTTTTTCTCTTATTTTCCTATAATAAAGTTGCATTATGGGTTGTTGGCTTCTATATTGACAAAGCAAAGTCCTCTCCTTATCCTCGTTCTCTCTCACTTTTCTATTCTAATTGAATTCCATCACTTTCACCTCTATGATCCTAAGCACTACTTCTTGTTGCATATGGAAACTCTTTATTGATAAAGAATTAATATGGGTCCACTGAGTGCATACAAATATCTTAAAAGATCAAAGCTTCTAGGAAATTAAGTTTAGTAACACTATTTGTGGACTCTTAGTTAAATGCTAAAATTGAGACATTTTATGTGACAAGAAAGGAAAGTCATAAAAATACATGATTTGGTTTAATAATTGGAATGAGAAAGAGCCCATCGAATCTCTAAGTTAGATAACTTAAAGCTCCTAATCCCATTAAAGGATAAAGTGGAGGTAATAATTTTTGAAGATGAATGATAATGTCGATACAGAGACTTCAACTTTATCATGAACTTTTTTTCTTGTTACAAATTGAGCTCTGAAGGTGAAGTCATATTAATCTTGAGAAGGCACAATTCTAAAAGATTCATTAGCAAATCCTAATTGTATTTATCCAAACCACCTATTCTTTATCCATTTAAGAAAAACCTGCTCTGTTTTAGTAATAATTCTTCCTAGGACTTCCTTCTACCTTGTGACTAACTATAAACAAAGCCTTTAAAAAATGGCCAAAGTTAAAAGATGCTCTCCTCCTAACCCCATATGTAAGCTCGACAATCAATACTCTAAAGATATAAACATCCTTATTTAATTGTTGCTTCTTTACGCATTATGGTCCTATGCTTTGAGCCTTTGTAAGATTCAATTCGTAAAAAATAACTGGACAAAGTTTGTAGAATGGTTTTAGAAGGTTAGATAAACCTATAAAGGAGATTTATAAATTTTCAAACTAATAGTCAATTAAGGTACTCAAGATACTTAAAGGGAAAGGAACAACATAATGTTTCATAATGAAAGCTAAAGTTTGGAAGTGTTTTATATGAACACATTTAAATGGATTAAAGAGTAGTGTAGTGTGTTTTGTACCTTATCATCTGGTATATACCTTATTGATCAAAAAGTGGTACTGAAATAATTAGTATTGTATTGGGTACAAATACTAGGCGGTACTTAAAATACTTGTTGGGTACTGGCTAGGTATCACTTAAGTTTATAAATTTAAAAAGTTTGAGGACTAATTTATATAAAAAAAATTAATCTTAAACCCTCACCCCCAAGATTTGCTTCAAATCTTCCTTACTTTCCTTAACCCATAAATTCATCGCCTCTCTCTATACTCCAGTAACACCCTCTCTCATCGTCATCGGTGGCATTGATGCATTTGTCACTTATAAGGCCACACTAGTATAGCCCTCGCCCCTCAGAATGCCTGCCCTTTTCGATCACAGCTCATTATTATTGCCCACAATCATCACTCACCACTCGTCGCATTTTCACAACATATATAACCCCCATCACACTATTGCAGCCACTGTCATCCTCTGCCTTTGTCAATTCAACCTTCACTGCTCAATCGTGTCTTATGGTGTATTCACTATGCTAGACACTTGAAATGTTGTCTGTGTTTGAATGAAATCACCTTCTTTAGTTGAATGAAATTTTGTGATGTGTTTGTGGTATTTGTTTATGGGGTGAAATATTGTGTTGTTTATGCATGTTTCTAGGTATTGAAAAAACTAATGAATTAATAAGCTCACAACTATAATTCTCACTAATGTGTTTATGATATTTGAGCAATATGGATTATGGAGTGGATTATTGTTGATTTAGATCAGAAAATCTGAATAAAATATTATGTTGTCTTATTTAAAAAAATTATCATGTTCTCTTATAAATTTGTGGTTTTGTTTATATTGATTAAAATCAGTAAATGAAATATTGTTCTAATAGAGAATGAAAAGTTAGTGAAAAATTAGTTAATGAAAGATTAAAATTATTATGTACAAATTGGGCTACATTATATATTGTCACAAATTTGTTGTCATTAAATGGTTTGTAGATTAAATTATGTAATTATATAAAATAAATTAATTTATGATTGAATTATTTCAACATAAAATAAGTTATATTTGTGAATATATAGTTGAATTATGTAATCATACAAAATGAGTTATAGTTGTGAGTTTATGTTTGAGTTATGTAATCACATAAGATAAGTTATAGTTATGATTTATGGTTAAATTATGTGATCATATAAAATGAGTTATAATTGTGTTTACAGTTGAATTAAGAAATCATACAAAATGAATTATATTTATGACTATAGTTGAATTATGTAATTATACCAAATAAGTTATAGTTATGAGTTTATGATTGACTTATGTAATCATACAAAATGAGTTATAGTTATAAATTAATGGTTGAATTATATAATCTTACAAAATGAGCTATAATTATGACTTTATGGTTGAATTGTACTTATACAAAATGAATTATAGTTGTTAATTTATAATTGAATTATGTAATCATACAAAATGAGTTATATGACTTTATGGTTGAATTGTGTGATATTACAAAATGAGTTCTAGTTTTGACTATGTGGTTAAATTGTACTCACACAACATAAGAATTTATTAAATTGAATGTGCTTAAGTCTTAAATTTTCTTAAAGAATCATGTATATAAGTTCATGAAGTTCACTTGCATGTCTATGTCATATGCTTGTTGAGAAGTTGTTGTTAACATATGTTTTCATTTATTTTACAGATAAATAGAGGTAAGTTCAAGTATCTTTGATAATTCAGTAGCTTTAGGAAGACTCGATGATCCAGCTTGGGCTCATGCTAGATTGGTTCTTAGAATAAAAAACCATATCATTTGTTTGATTTGTAATAAGCATTTGAAAGATGGGAGGAATCACCAGATTAAACAATCATTTAGTTGGGAATAAATGTAACAGCCCTAGACCACCCACCTATAGATATTGTCTGCTTTTGGGCCTTGACCTAGCCAAGCCCTCACAGTTTTGCTCTTCCCACACCTTTAGAAAACGCGTCTTTGAGGGAGAGGTATCTATACCTTTATAAGGCATACTTTGTTCCCCTCTCCAACTGATATGAGATCTCACATTCCACCCCCTTTAGGGCTCAACATTCTTGCTGACACACCGGCTCAGGTACTGACTTTGATACTATTGTAACAGCCCTAGACCACCCGCCCACAGATATTGTCCACTTTTGGGCCTTGGCCCAGCCAAGCCCTCAAGGTTTTGCTCTTTCCACACTTTGGAAAAACACGGTTTTGAGGGAGAGGTTTCTATACCCTTATAAGGCGTACTTCATTCCCCTCTCTAACCGATATGGGATCTCACACTCGAGGTCTGGTCAACTTGAGCCTTGCTCATTGACTTTAGACCGGGACCAGGCCAGTCTGCCACCCCTATCTAGTTTCTTTCGTTGGTCATTTCTAGGTCTTGATCTGGTTGTAACGTTTCCTCCTTAAATTCATACCATTTTCATCTTTCAAAAAAAATTGTAATTAAATTTTTTACTAAACCAAGATTAGCATATAAACCAAATACTGACATACTAGATATATAAATCACAAGTTTTAGTTTATTCTAGATTATAAAGTAAACAGAGTTTGGAAGAATGTGGTTATTTTTCCTTCCATTTTGTAAAAAACTTGTGAGCCTTATGTACAAGTAAAAAAAGAATCAAAAAGAGATTTACAAACTATACTATAGCTAATAATTTTACCTATTTTGATCTAAGCTTATCTACAAAGATTGATCAGTAATCTTATTTACAAACATTGAATAGTTAAGATACATGTAAATATAATGTTATAAGCCCCTTTCAAGCTTATGATGGGTAGCGATTGTGAGCTTGTGACAACGACGTTGGAACGTTGAAGCGAATAAAGGCTTGTTCATAACATTAACAATTTGAAGAGCAGACGCAATGTGTCTGATGAAGAGTGCTTTGCTAACAAAATGTATTTTAATTTTAATGTGCTTAGTACGACCATGAGTGATCGTATCAGAAGCAAGGAATGTAGCACTAATAATATCACACCAGAAAGTAGGTGTAACATTGGAGAAACCAATTTCTTCCATAATAAAAGTGATCCAACAGAGTTCTGTTGCGACTAGAGCAGTGCTTCGATATTTAACTAGTAATAGATCTGGCAACAATAGGTTGTTTCTTAGCACTCTAAAAAAATAAATTGGGCCCAAGATAGATGCAATAATCAGAAGTAAAGTGATGATCGTTAGGACAACCAGCTCAATCAGTATCATAGTAGGCATGTAATTGAAATAAGGAGAATTTGAGAAAGTGAATGTCATGAGATGATGTGGACTAAAGATAATAGAGAATTTGTTTAACTGCAGTCAATGCACATCAGTGGGGCAATGTAAAAACTAGGAGACCTTATTCATAGCGAATTGAATGTTAGGCACGTAAGGCAAAGATATTGAAGAGCAACAATAGTACTTCAGTATTCAGAGGGTTCAGTAAGGAGTATGCCATGATTTTTAGATAGAGAGAGAGATGAAGTAATCAATGTGTGAACAGGTTTGTAACGATCAAAACCTGTCCGAAGAAGAATATCATTGGTGTATTTAGTTTGGGTAAGAAGTGTAACACCTCGCTTCCACCAAGCATATGCTCGAACATCTGGAGGACATTCACGCACATGCCCTGTGAAAGTGGAATGTTAGAGCAGTCATATTCACTTATATGGCATCATATATTAAAACACAATTATCCAAAATATCAAAACGTTCCCATTTCATTTATAAAACATAATACACTATAGCCTTTCATAAATAATCTATAAATATACAGTGTCAAAAGCTTATAAGAGTCTATTGCTCTTTTACAACATTCTATATGAAATGAGAATTATACAAAAATATTCTATCTAACTCCTTAATCTTAATTGATCGACCTTTGAGTCATTTCTTGATTCCAAAATGCAAATATAAGACTTCTTTTAGAAAGTCTTAATAGCTAGGTCTCCTCTCTCGTACCTGAAAATCAACATTACAATTTTGATGAGTTTTGTGAACTTAGTGAGCAAGCCATCATCAATGTGCTCACTTATATCAATCATATCACAGATCACATTTCAATTCACAGACAGTTCACATAATCAAATATTACATATCATTTCAAATTTCAGTTTCCAAACAGATCAAACAATTCACTTTAATTAATCATATAACACACATATCAATTATGAATGCAATTGCTCATGAGACTCCACTTTCATTGTTAATTGTTATGACCAAGTGCCTTTTTAACTGTCCTGTATACCGGGCTCATTGATAACTATCTTGTATCTATTGTAGATATTGGGCTCATTTCACTAGTGAGCCTATGGCTCTTATACACATTTTGAGCTTTAAATTCTTTTTTTCATTAGCTACTCTGGTCACAACTACCTTTATCTGATCATGCATATCATGTAATGAAATGCATTAATTCACATATATTCAATCAATCACTTTCATTCAGTATACACATTCACTTTTCACTCTTTCATCAGACATAAGTCCAGCATTTAACATATTTGTTGAGAACACTTATTTCTTTCAAATTCACATTTAATAAAGCACTTCCAATGCAAATCTCATTCATCAAATACCCCAGACTATCAATGTCCAAACTTAACACATTCACATCAATAATAGTTCAATAATTGAAATTTAAGCAAATACAAATGATCTTAGTGAGAACATCTAGGTTACTCGTAGTACATTCCAGATAGCTATTGCCTTGACGTCCCGGCAATGTCTGGATGCTGGCATTCTATTTACGCTTGTAAACCACGCAGCACACACATTTACACATTACTAATTTGCACAATCACATAAATATTCAATCATACACATATGTATATGTGTTATGTACAATGCATGCTCAATGACAATCCAGGGTATGTATCTTTAATTCACATCTCATGATCATTCTAAATTATCAATCTAAGCTTATCAAATACTTTATCAACTTGTTTAACCTCAAACTAGGTTCATTTCAAGCCTAAATATACCACAAGAAAGTACCTTAGCATTAGTTGTTTCACACATTACTTAAAAGACAACATCTCACTTAATAAGCTATCCCACGATCGTGGTGGACCTTCCCACGATCGTGACAGAAGCCATTGCAATTGGCTATGGTCATAGGATGGGTGCCATGATCGTGACAGAACCCAATTAATTAGGCCACTATCATGCACTGAAGGTCATGATTGTGCCCTACCTTTCTTCATTTTTCCACGAATTCAACATACTTAGAACCATCATCAACACTCCTAATTTTCCATAATTCATATCCATTTATGCAACTTCATTTCATACTAATCTAACTACCATATTGATTACATTAAAGCTCACAAAATTATGCTCAATTGATTAATTTTTGTTCACTTAATCCCATTACACATGCATTCCTAACTTTTCCAGATTTTACCTCTTTCATAACACATCGAACAAATCATCTCCATAGTTCATCATTTAGAATTCATATCCTCATTATTCTCACCTCATTTCTAACTCATAAACATCCATGAAACAATTAATAAATCATTTCTTATCAATCATACAAAAACAGAACATGATTTTTATCATTCACCATCATCTTAGTTCTTCTCATTTCAAGAACATTTTACTAGTCTTTTCTTTAACATGATTTCACCTTTATTTTACCTAAACTCCCAATCTATTTCATCCATATAACAACCTATAATACATGGTTTTCATACTCTTAAAAATAGAACACAACATATCCATTCATTCATCAAAATTTCTACACTCATCAAGTACCATTTTCATTAAATCAATCTATCTCAAAACATATTTAACATAACTCATAATCTATTTTTGATCATTTATACTAAAAACAGAACATAAACCTAATCATTTCTACATCCACGTTACCTCATACTTCAACACCATTATCAAGATCATTCTACCTATAAACTATCATCACATTTGTTTATATTTAAACAACCCATGAAGAACAATATGCTACTTACTTGTTTTAGCTCTAAGCTTCTTCAAAATATCACTCAACCCTTGCTCCAAACCATCACATAATTATCATCTTACCAAGGTATAATAGGCTAGGTTTCATAAAAAAGAAGATATAACAACGAAATCTTGTAGTGGGTAAGTGAAAAATGATGGCAAGGTTCAACATTGAGAATGTTGGTGAGAAGAGAGTGTCGTAAGTGAAGAATGAGAGAAGAAAATATCGAAGAAGATGAGAGCAATTAACAAGTGAAAGAAAAAAAAGTGAAGATGGTCTTTCAATTTAGTTAGTGTCATGGGTGAGTGTGGTGAATGGCAAATGTTGTGACATTTGTCACTTGCCACATGTAACCTTCATGTGGTCTCCACTTGGCTCTTTAAATAACTAGTCCATTTATCTCTAAATTTTCAGTTCATTTGTCACCCAATTTTTTATGACACTTGTCAAATCCTAATGCCACTTGTCAATAATTTCTACTGCCATGTGTTACTTATTTCTACTACCATATATCAATTTGTCTTGCCACTTTACATTTTTTCTAGTCCAAAAATACCCAAAATTTTATAAATCTCTCAATTTTCACCAAAAATTCTGAATTAAAAAGTATAATTCACTAATCAAAATTTGAGACATAATAATTCATAATTCACATCATAATCATTTTAAAAAATCATTTATACCCCAAAATGTCAATTGAGTGCATGTACAATCTTTGTAATGTGTACAAAAATCAATAATCATGTGTACGTATGCTTATGCTAGGCATTTTGTATTTTATCATATACAAAACAAGAAGTATATCCGTGGATGTGGAAGTAGCTTCAAGATTAAGAAAATGATGTAGCGGGGCTAAGTCTTTAATGGAGAAAAATGGAATGAAGATTTTGGATAAGGGTGGAAATGAAGGATGGAGACAAACCAGTAACCAAAATATCATCCACATAAACTAAGGCGAATGTGATTTAAGAGGAAGTGGTATTAATGAAGAGAGAAGGGTCAAATTTGGAAGAATTAAAGTGTAAGTCAAGAAGTTTCTAACTCGGTCGATGTAACCAAGCTCTAAGAGCTTGTTTGAGACCATACAGGGCTTTGTCAAGATGATAGACATACTGAGGATAGTGAGGATATTGAAAAGCAAGAGGTTAGGACATGAAGACTTATTCATGAAGATGACTATGAAGAAAGACATTATTAACATCAAGTTGGTGGACTAACTAATTTTTAGAAAAAGCAATGGTGAGGATGAGACGAATAGTAGTGGGTTTAGGAACAAGACTGAAAGTGTCAATATAGTCAATATCATAAGCTTGATAAAAACTTGTGGCAAGTATCATTGCGAAGAACAGCAAAGAATTCATCAAGCATAGCCTGACTTCAATAAGGAAATTTATTTCCTTGGGTAAAGGACATAAGGTTAGGAGAATATTTCGTAAGCATAGAGTAGGTGATCTAGTCAGAAAATAATCGAGTTGTATGAATCTAATCACAGTTCCATGTGACCATTATATAGGAAGTTTGTGTTTAGTGAGGTGGTGGAGGGGGTTAAAAGTTTAGTGGTAAAGGAGATGGAGGGAGTGGAGTGAAAGGTGGAGGAAGTGAGGGAAGCGTGGTGGGTAAGGATGTAAACGGTATGGATAGAGAGTGAACAGAAAGAAAATCATGTTCAAGGAAATGAACATGATTAAAAATATGTAAGTTTGAATGTTTAAGGATCAAAACAACGATAGCCTTTATATTGAAAATAGTAGCCAAGGAAGACACATAAAGTAGATTTAGGTGTGAGTTTATCGGGGTGAGTGGAATCAAGAAAAGGAAAGCAAGTACATTCAAAAACTTGTAAATTAGAGAGAATTGGTAAGATAGTGAATAGTAATTTATGAGGGGAATTGTTATTAAGGATAGAAGTAGGTAAAAAGTTGATAATGTAAACATGGAAAAAGCTTCAAACCAAAAAACTTTACAAAAATAAGCATAAAGAAGAAGGATGAGACCTATTTCATTAGTATAACAAATTTTGCGTCCAACAAGACCAATTTGTTGAAAAGTGTAAGGACACTAAATGTGATAAGTGATGCCATTGATTGTAAGATATTAGGCAAAGGCACTTTAATGAGTTCAAGAATGAAGAACTCCGTCACATTGAAACTGTTTGAAGAATAATTTTTTAGTTGTGATTTTAAAAGTTTAAAAAACATGTAGAGCAACCACATTCTTCCAAACTCTGATTATTTTATCATGGTCCCATTTTTTAGCTACTTTCTTTTCATTCTTCAAATCCTTATTACACTCATCCAATTTTAGTAATGCACAAACACAACCCACAAACAAATACTTTGCATTACCAAATTCACATAATCAACGACCAGTCATAACTTCGATTTCAACTATAGCAAAATCTGTTACTAGAATACAACAAACCCCAGTATTTTCACACCCCTAAACATTACCATCTAGTCTGTTTGTCATATTAACTACACACCTTCACAGAAACATCCACAACCTCATCTTTTTGTCGAAAACTTCCTACATCAATTAAAGAACCTCGCCCTCATTCCATCACCACTTCACCAATGCCAGCTATGGCAGAACCTACCACTCCAATTTTACCCTTCAACCAATAAACCAATTTCCTTACCACACCCCTAGACACGAGAAATTACCTAATTTGACTAAATCAAGTCCACGTTGTTCTCTTCTCTCTAATAGCATGATAAAATAAACAGAGTTTGAAAGAATGTAATTGTTTTTCATTGCGCTTTGTGAAAGGCCTGTGAGCCTTTATATACTAAGTTAAAACAGAACTAGAAAGAGATTTACAGATTATACTACAGCTAATAATTTGATCTATTTTGATCTAAGCTTATCTACATTGAATAGTAATCTTATCTCCAAAGATTGAACATACACGTAAATCAAACATTATCACTAGACAATATATTCTGAATTAACATTGGGTAACAATCCACATTTAAGAAATTTAAGTTGGTTTTATAAATAAGAGTAAATAAAAGAAAATTACAACTACTAGATTTAAAGAGGGACCATTGTTTATGGTTGTACAATCACTTTGATATGCAATGAAGTCATTCATAATCATACATATTTATTCGCACCGCAATAGCTAGAGAAGACGTTGCAATCATAGAGCTCATAAGGATATGTTGTTATACAATCAGAGCTTGCTGGTGATGTTGATATTACGCACTTTGGATGGCTTTGGAGTGGTGGTGTCCTTTGGTAGGATAATGGAGAGAACGCCGTTTTCGACTTGAGCCTTAATCTGATCAGCCTTCACGTTTTCTGGCAATTCAATTTGCCGAGAGAAGTGCTTGCTTCCTGGAACTCCCCTCTCAAGCACATGATAGAAGATTTCGTTTCCAGCGGATGGGGACTCCTGATCTTTGCCGAGCTCTCCTTTTATATGCAACAAATTGCCATCTTCCACTTGAACCTTTATGTCCTCTTTGCTAAAGCCTTTCCCATACAAGGAAACGCTGTAAGAAGATTTTTTATATAAAAAAAAATAAAGAGGAAAGAGATGAAATAATTAAGGAGGAGGAGTAGACAAGTGAATAGAACCTGGAACGTTGAGTTTGATGATATGGGAGGAGGGGGTTTCAAACCAATCGAGAAGAGGAGTTACTGTTGACGACGACGATTCGCTAAAAATGAGAGGCCTCCCGAAAAGCCGATTAATTGGATGCCCGAACCAAGGATGTTTATCTCCCATTGCGACTGTTTATTACCCACAACTCCAAAGAGAATGAAAGTGAGCTTGTTGGCTTAGAAGTCTGGAGAATAAGCGATTTTATTTGTACGTCTGTGACACTCCCGAAGCTTCTCTTTTTCTTTAGTACATCTCTATCAATGAATGTTCCCGAATGGATTTGGACGCTCTTCACTCTAGAACCGTGTACAAGGCCTGCATCAGCGACAACTTTAATAAAATTTTAAGAGAGAAACAATTCTATTTCAACCTTTTTTAAAATTTTTTAATTAAGTGATTAATTTTTTAAGAAAATTTAACAATTTATTTTAAAATATAAATTTTATTAATAATTTCTTAATTTAGCTAATTAAATTGTTGTTAATTATGAAACATAGAACAATTACATATTATGAATAATTAAAATTTTATTAACTAAATTAGCAAATTATTGACAGAATTCACAACTTGAACTGAATTATTAATATTTAAAAATATAAACACTAAATTTAAAAAATATTAAAAGGTTAGTATAGTTTATCACAAATTTTAAACAAGCGGTGGTAAGAAAATTTCAATTATTCTTTTGGAAATATTTTTATTATTTTACAAGAATCTTATAGTTATATATATATATATATAGAAAAAAAAAGAGAATTGTTTCACTAAAATAATTTGATAGTTAACAAATTTTGATAGGAACTCTAACTTTAAGAATATATATGAAATGAATAACTTAATTATTAAGATAATAATCGATAAAGTACAAATAAATTTATAAATTTTGAAGATGGTCAACTATTAATAAATTTTAATTACTTTGAAATATGTAAAATTTTAATTATCTAAAATTTTAAACCAGTTTAAAATTTTTTTATCCCATTAAATATGATAAATAAATTTTTATTTATAAATAATTAGTATGAAATATATGCTCATTAGATATCGAAAATGCTACACTATTTTCTTATCTCAATATTTTATATTTATTTAAATTGACATAATTAATTACATGATGTATTATTATTATTTATTAGCGCAAATACATAATATTTTATTTAATATATATATCTTTATGTTTGTATTATATACAGTAGTTCACTACAAATTATTATAAAAATTTATATCAAATTAGTAATTATAATGTTTCGTATAAATAAATTTTAATTCTATAATATTTTATGTAATTTAAATAATCGAAAGAATATATTAATTTTATATTAAATAATTATAACTTATAAAAAATTGAAACACTTATTTAGTTAATTTCAAAATAACTTATTTATTGATAATGCAAATTATTTTGATAATAATTAATTTATTATAAAAGTTCTAATCCAATATTTAAAAAATTATTTATTCAAATTTTATGTTTAAATAAAAGTAAAAAATTTCAAATTAAAAGAATCTTATCTTTTTATTTATATTGCAATTATCTTATTTCAAATTTTTTATCAAAAAAAGTTCATAGTTTCTTTATATATACAAATAATATTTATAAATATTAAAAATCAAAATCATTAAAATACTAAGTGTAAAATTATTAATCACAATGTGCAATTTTAAAAGAAATATGAAAATTTTAACAGGTCTTTATTGTAAATTTAAGACCTACTTAAAAAAGTTTAATGTATTTAATATAATAGAGAATACTTATAACAATATTTGAATACATGAAAATCATACTTGAAATCAATTGCAAATGAATATTTTTTTCTTTTCTTAAAATTAGTGAAGTGGAAATTTTGTTTTTCGACCCTTAATAAATTACAAAAGATAAAGACGCATGACACGTAGTAGTAATTAATGTCCTATTACATCCAAATGCTATATTATTTACCAGCGTACAGAAATAAAGGATGTTTTCGAAGCCCAAACTTAAACTAGAAATAAATAAAAACAAGGAAAAGGTAGCTTTTAATTCTAAGTTTTTCGGCGAACGACAAGTTTAACTCAAATGTTTCAGAGTAAACAATTATAACCCTAATATTTGTAGACTTCTACTCCGTCTATGGTGATCAATACAAAAGCAGGTTGGTTCTTGTAAGTTTTGAATGTGTGATGATGAAATACAATGAAAACTTCCCTGATTGGCTACTGGATATGTTACAAAGAAAAGAATAGAAAGTGGCGAGAAAGGAGAAGATTACACCTCCATTGATTTAAACATGAAAAAAAACTTTTTGTTTTAAGAACATTCTATACTCCTATTTCTCTATTTGTCTAACCCTATCAATCTACACCGTACATGTGTCAATATCTCAATACTATAAGATATATACAAACTATAAGGTATATACATGTGTCAATATCTTAGTTTCACCCTTTTCTTTCACAATACCCCCTGGCAAGATTGATGCCAATAACGTTCATCTTGGAGAGCAAACTCTTGAATTTTGAAGACCCCAATGGCTTTGTTAAAAGGTCTGCCAGTTGATCAATTGAGGGTGTGTAATGTAAAGAAATAGTTCCATCCAAGTATTTCTCTCTCATAAAGTGGCAATCAATTTCTATGTGTTTTGTTCTTTCATAAAATACAGGATTTTCAGCTATGCTCAGTGCTGATTTGTTGTCACATATGAGGGGAACTGCTTGTTTGTGCTGAATTCCTAACTCTTGCAAGATGGACAGAAACCAAACAATCTCAGATGTAGTGTTTGCAAGTGCTCTATATTCTGCCTCAGTTGATGATCTACTCACTATAGGCTGCTTCTTTGCCTTCCAACTCACCAATGAATGCCCCAAGAATATGTAGTACCCTGTTAGTGATCTCCTAGTTTCTGGACACCCTGCCCAATCTGAGTTACTAAAAGCTGTGAGTGTAAGGGATGATTCAATGGGAAAGAACAAACCTTGACCTAGGGTCCCTTTGACATATCTCAATACCCTTACTGCAGCTTGAGAATGGATCTTTGCAGGGCAATCCATGAACTGTGAGAGCTATTGCACTGCATAAGATAGATCAGGTCTTGTGCTAGTTAAGTATTGTAGCTTTCCAACAAGTCTTCTATAAGAGCTTGCTTCTTGACCATTCAACAAGTCAAGTTCTGACTTCTGCAGTTTAGTGTTGATCTCAATTAGAGACGACAATGGAGTACATCCTAACTGGCCACATTCTTCTAGTAATTCCAATGCATACTTTCTTTGACACAAAAACAAACCCTTGCTACTTCTAGCAATTTCAATGCCTAAGAAATATTTCATATTCCCAAGGTCTTTAATGGTGAACAATTCATGAAGATACTTCTTAATAGCAGTAATTATTTGCATGTTTGACACTGTCACTAGTATGTCATCAACATATACAACTATAATTGTGAAATCCTGTTCAGTTCTGAGAGTAAATAAAGAATAGTCTATTTGTGATTGGACAAAACCAAAGGACACAAGTGCAGCTGTCAATCTTTCAAACCACTGCCTGGAGGCTTGTTTCAAGCCATACAAACTCTTCTTGAGTTTGTAGACCATGTTTTGTGGTGCCTCAAAGCCTGGTGGAGGGATCATATATACTTCTTCTTCTAACTTTCCATGTAAGAAAGCATTGTTTACATCGAACTGATGCAAATCCTATTGTTTTGCAGTCACCAATGCAAAAATACATCGAATTGTGGTGAGTTTTGCCACCAGAGAAAATGTGTCAAAGTAATCAATTCCCTCTTGTTATGTGTATCCCTTCGCTACAAGCTTTGCCTTATACCTCTCTATTGTCCCATCTGACCTATACTTCACCTTATAAACCCATTTGTTACCTATTGGTGACTTTCCTGATGGTAATGGCACCAAGTCCCAAGTCTGATTATCTTCAAGAGCTTTGATTTCTTTGTTCATTGCTTCACACCATAATGGATCTTGAATGGCTTGGTTATAAGTACTAGGTTCTATGTTGCTAGATATGGATAAAATGAAAGATTTGTATGGTTGTGATAACTAATCATATGAAATTGTGTGTTGATGTGGAAATGGAGAACCATCAATCACATTGACACCAGTCATGGAAGATGACATAGAATTATTTGAGTCCTTTAGCCTAGGATATTTGGTGTGATAGTTTTCTAACCATGAGGGTGGTTTGCTTGGCCTGGTGGATCTTCTAGGTGCTGTGATATGAGATATTTGGTCATTTTTAGGAGGTGATAGCTGTGGTGTAACTACTTTATTTGATTCACCATCATTGTCATCAAGTTGTTGAAAGATTGATTCTTCTGGTGTTTCATGGTCAGGGTGAATCTCTGAGCTTAGGACATGTTCTGTGTTACTATCATGAATGATTAAAGGGACAATGATATTTGGTGTTTTATGGTTTGATTCAATGTGGTGGTAAGGAAACACATTCTCATGAAACTTCACATCTCTAGAAACAAAAACTTGCCTAGTTTTCAGACTCATGACTTTGTACCCTTTGACATTTGGTGGGTATCCTAGGAAGATGCAAGCTTGTGCTCTTGCATCAAACTTATGCCTTTACCTATTTAATGTTGCTGCATAACATAAGCAACCAAAGACTCTGAGGTGATGATATTTAGGTTCTTTTGAGTAAAGGAACTTGTAAGGAACTTAGTAATTTATGGCTAAAGAGGGAAACAAATTTATAAGGTGACAGGCTGCCTAGACACAATCTCCCCAAAAGTGAAGTGGTAAGTTTGCTTGGAATCTTAAGGCTCCTGCAACATCTAGTAGGTGTTGGTGTTTTCTTTCTACTCTGGCATTTTGTTCAGGTCTTTCTACACAACTGAGTTGATAAATGATACCAAGGGATGCATAATATTGAGGTTGGAGGCAATGACTAAGTTGGAAACAGGGTTTGGAGTGATGTTCTTTGACTGTGAAGCATTCAGCAATTGGAAAAGATTCACTATTTGACCAATTTGTCCCTGAGTGAAGTAACCTTTCTCAGGACCTGGAGTTCCATTTCCATTAAAGGTTGACTAATTGTAGGCATATTATGACCTTGATTATCTACCCCATTCTCCTGTTTTTCTCCTGAGGCCATATTTGCAACGACATTCTTACCCTTTGTGAACTTGAAGTTTGGTGGAAACCCATGTAGCCTAACATTCATCCTTGGTATGCCCATTTTTCTTACAATAGGTGCAGTAAAGGTTGAATTTTTTTTTAATCTGACCTTGGCTTGGGGTAGTCTTAAACTGTTTGTTGCTTTGGTTATATGAAGAGTAATTTTGTTTGGAAAAAAATGCAGTGGGATCTGTTGGTGCATTGTTCAAGTTTTCTTGTCTCTCATGCTGAACAATCAAGGAGAATACAGTAGAGATGTCTGGTAAAGGTCTCATCATCAAAATTTGGTCCATAGGAAACTTGAACACATTATTCAGACTGTTAAGAAAAGCCAAGCACATCTCCTGATTTCTGTCTTGTTGACCAGTTTGTGCCATATTATAGCTGCAGTTTGGGTTACAACATATGTAGGCTGGCTTATAGGCTGTATACTCACCCCACAGCATCTTAAACTTAGAAAAATATGCACTCACTATTAAACTACCCTGCTTAAGATTGCTTATGTCTTTTCCCAATTAAAAGATTCTGGCATAGTTTACCTGAGAGAATCGGGTTTCTAAATCTTTCCATATATCTTTAGTAGTAGTGTGACCCATTAAACTTCCCACTACATCTTTTCCTACTGAATTGATTATCCAAGAACAAATCATTAAGTCTACCCTTTTCCAGTTATCTCGATTAGGGTCACCTATAGGGGTTGTGGAATGTTACCATTGACAAAACCAAGTTTCGATTTGGATTTCAAAGCAAAAACCATGACTATGTTCCAGCTATGGTAGTTCATCTCATTCAAAGGCTCAGAAACAAGAGACATACTATGGGTCTCTGCCGATGAGACGAAATATGGGCTCAAAGATGTTCCTTCATCTCCAATGCTTTTGTTGATGATCTGAGTGGCCTCAGTTTTTATTGTGTTGTCCGACATGACTTGAGGATTTTAAAGAGAAGCAGAAATGATGAGACTGATGTGTAGGGGTTAAAGAAACTAAAAACAGAGATGAAGAGCTCGAATAGGCTCTGATACCATGTAAGTTTTGAATGTGTGATGATGAAATACAATGAAAACTTCCCTGATTGGCTATTGGATATGTTGCAAAGAAAAGAATAGAAAGTGACGAGAAAGGAGAAGATTACGCCTCCATTGATTTCAACATGAAAAAAAACTTTCTGTTTCAAGAACATTCTATACTCCTATTTCTCTATTTGTCTAACTCTATCAATCTACACCGTACATATGTCAATATCTCAATACTATAAGATATACACAAACTATAAGGTATATACATGTGTCAACCTCGCAATTTCACCCTTTTCTTTCACAATAGTTCTCACCACCAGAAACTCCAAGTAGGATGTTTTCAGAGCATCTCCCGCAAGTTTAACTCCATTCTAACTTTTTTCCAGTGCTTCCATTGTCCCTTTGTTCTTGATTTTTTGCTCATTATCATTTGGTAATGTAGCTTTGATGCAAAAGTAATTGGCAGTCGTGTTGTGTTGGTAATTTTTTAGAAGGAGAGCCTGATGAATTATCTGAACATATAACCTGTTTGATGACTTTATGTTTTTTTGTTTAAACAATATCATCATCTAAAGTTCTTTTGGTTTAGATACACAAGCTTACATACCTCAGTGAAAAGTATGACCAATCTAGTTAGTAATAGTTAGCAAAATACCTTTTACTATTCCTTACAGGTGTTGATTCTCCAGAGTTGATCTTTGACATCACACTCCTCGTCGTTTACTGTAGGCAAAATGAATTAGCTAGGGGAATAACACTTCGAAACCTCAAATATGAGAACAATAGCGAACATGGTCTAACATTTTTGTTAAAGCTTGTATAGAATTTTATTATTTATGATATGTAAGGATTTTTTAATCAAACATGAGGGTTTATATGTGTATAATTATGTATAAAGGCTATCATATAAAATTGAGCCTAATTAATTAAAGTGGTATAATATGGTTTTCATATTTTGAGCTTTATGTATCTATTTTAAGTGTGAGTTTTATATATGTAGAGACCGAATTATAATTTTTAGTTTTATTTTGGGCTAAACTAGAAATTAGATTATGGTTTTACCCTAATAAAAGTGGTTATAATCCCCAAATTAGACGTATGCATAATTCTTTTCTAACATCCCATCATTAGAGAGAAAACAGAGAATTAAGGTAAAACTCTAAAAAATAGGTTATGTTCTAATTTGGAAGTCAAACCACAAGATTCTAGTGCAGATTTCACAGTGACTTCAAGTATGTTTCCACATTTATTTAATTATTGATGATTTGATATGAACGAATCATAATTTTAAAAGGATTAAAGATCAACAAGTGGTATCAGAGACTTGTTCATAATTGGGTCATTGGGAATGGTTTTCTTTTTGTCTTCCATTATCTTGAAATCGTTTCTATATATGGATTTGACTGGTTCTATGGATCTGGTTAATAATTTTTTACGGTATTAAAAGAAAAGGAAACATCAAACACGCGATGATGGTAAGCTGCGTTGGAAAGGTGGTTTTCAAAAGCTTCTAATTTTTACCGCGATGGTTGTTTTAACGTTGATTTACTTCCAGTTTTCATGAAAAGCATTTAATTTTTATCCAAGAATGGCCTGTCATCCGTTTCGGAATAAAAACCATGACCTTTTTTGCTTTAATAAAGCCTTGACCATTGGATAAAGAGAAGAATGACCTTTAATGGCTTTCAAGTACGTTTCATGGCTTTTAAGAACATTTCTGTTGTCTTTTAATCAATAAGCTTTAGTTTAAGTTTTGACCATTGGATAATAACCAAAAACTATTTATTTGGTTTTACAATTTAACCATTGTATAAAGATAAGAATGATCTTTTATTTCATCGGCTGTCAACGATAAAAATGAAACTTTTTTAAAGCTTTATATATGCTGTGTGATTCAAGATTAAGATAAAGACCAAAAACAACCCTAAAGTTTTAGCATCTTAGAAAGTTTTAAAGTCATACTTGTTAGTATGCATGTTACAGATTAATATTATGAGAGATGAGTTTTGAGGTTCAAAATTTATAATTTTTGGTTTGATTTGTAAAATTTTGATCCAATTCTCGATTTGAGCTGACAAGATTGTCAGTGTCATAATATCAAGAAATTAGAACTATGACGCTTTCATACAGCTTGTGCAAAATTTGGATATTTTAATTTCAAAATTTGGTAATTTAAAGAAATATATAGCATTTGAAATTAAATTAATTGAAGCAACATGTTAACCTCTTTTGTGAAAATTAATTTAACTTAGAATGTTACAAAGTTTAGTGTGTATGTTATTTATGCGAATATTAACTGGCCCAAAGGAAAGTTAATATTTGACTCGAATTGCATATACACTTGTGGTGGTAAATGTGTGGCAATTATTCAGTATAATATGTGAACATTAAATCGGTCCAAAGAAAGGTTTATTGTTTAACATGCCTTATTGCTAGTGTTTAATCACTATACTAAGGTACCACTTACAAGTTAGTATTTTTATCCAAAGATTAAATATTAATGTTATGCTAGGTATCTTGTAATGGGATCCTACCATTATTTGTATATAATTAATTTGGCATATTATAATGTTGTTATGTGAGTAATCAGATTTTGTTTGTTGTGTTCTCTGTTTAGCATCTCTGCTAGTGTTAATTCAACTCCTATACTTAATGGCATCAATTTTAAGTCATGGAAGGAGAACGTTTTGATTGTTCTCGGAGTCATGGACTTGACTCTTACTTTACGAGTCGATCAACCCCATCCACTTATCGGTGAGAGTACTTTAGATCAAAAGAGGAAGATGGAAAAGTGGGAAAGGTCGAATTGTATAAGCTTGATGATCATGAAACGTGCCATTCCAGAAGCTTTTCGGGGCACTATTTTCGATTAGATTAATATGGCTAAGGTTTTCCTTGAGGATCTTAAGAAAAGATTTGCCAAAAATGAAAAAGCTAAAACAAGTACACTTTTAGCAAAGCTTATCTCAATGAGGTATGTAGGAAAAGGAAACATAAGAGAGTACATTATGAAAATGTCTTACATTGCTTCAAAATTGAAAGCACTTAAGTTGGAATTATTCGAAGACTTGTTAGGGTATCTAGTTTTGATATCTCTTCTAGCACAATGCAGTCAATTCAAGGTGAGCTATAACTGCCAAAAACAGACATGGTCTCTTAATGAGCTTATCTCGCATTGTGTCCATGAAGAGGAAAGGTTGAAGCATGATAAGGCAAAAAGTGCTCACTTAGGCACAACATATAAGGACAAAAGGAACAAAAGAAAGAAAACTAAGGAAGCTGTGGTTTCGGCAACACAAAAGAAATAGCAAAAGGATGAAAATCCAAAAGGTTGTTTCTTCTGTGACACTGAAGGTCATGTAAAGAAGTAGTATGCCAATTTATCACGCATGGCGTGCAAAGAAAGGTACACTTCTTATTTTGGTTTGTTCTGAGGTTAATTTGACTTCGGTACCTAAACACACATAGTGGTTAGATTATGGTGTAACAACTCACATCAGTGTGTCTATGCAGGGTTGCCTGAGTTGCTGAAAACCAAGTGATGGTGAAAGATACATCTTGTAGGTGACGACAAGTCGGTAGAAGTCAAAGCAATAGGGACTTTTAGATTATTGTTAAGAACTGGATTTTATTTGGTTTAGTTGAGAAGTTCGTTGTACCATCTTTTAGACAAACTTTGATTTCTATTTTTGCTTTAGATAAATCTAGTTATTCTTGTTCATTTGGAAATGGAACATTTAGTCTCTTTCAAAATTCAAATGTGGTTGGTGCCGATTCTTTATCAGGTTATGATAATCTATATATGCTTGACACTAATGCTTCATTTAATGAAGCCTTGTATGTGGGTACACGAAGTTTAAAGCTCAAATTAATCGGAGAGAATTTTGCCTCATTGTGGCACAAGAGATTAGGTCACATCTTCGAAAGGAGAATTGAGAGACATGTGTCTAAAGGAATTCTCGATCCTCTTGATTTTACAGATTTTACTACTTGTGTTAATTGCATTGAGGGCAAACAAAGAAATGTCAGGAGATTGGGTGCCAATAGGGCTTCGGATGTCTTAGAACTTATCCATACGAATATTTGTGTGTGTGTGTGTGTGTGTGTGTGTGTCTATATATATATATATATATATATATAATAGTCAACTATATTTTATAACTTTCATAGACGACTTCTCGAGATATGGCTACCTTTATTTCATCCATAACAAATCACAGTCTTTGGACGTGTTCAAAAACTTTAAGGCTGAAGTTGAGAACCAACTCAACAAAAGGATTAAAAGTGTCAGATCTGACCGTGGCGGCGAGTACTATGGTACATATAATGGATCAGGTGAACAACGCTAAGATCATTTGCTAAATTCCTATAGGAATGCGGTATCGTCCCACAGTACACTATGACAGGTCCGCCTAGCATGAATGGTGTTGCTGAAAGACGAAATAGAATGCTCAAGGATATGGTGAGGAGTATGATTAGTCATTCTACCCCGCCATAATCACTCTAGGGAGAAGCATTAAAGACCGTAGCATATATACTCAACAGAATTCCAGCTAAAGCAACTGATAAGACCCCTTATGAACTTTGGACAGGCAAGAAGCTTAGTTTAAAAAACTTGCACATTTGGGGATGTCCAGCTGAGGCAAGGTCTTATAGGCCAAATGAAAAGAAACTGGACTCAAAGACTATCAGGTGTTACTTTATTGGATATTCTGAAAGATCCAGGAGTTACAAGTTTTATGATCCCATTACTAAGGCAATTTTTGAGATGGGAAATACTCGCTTTTTTAAGGATGTTGAATTTACAGGGGGAGAAAGGATTAAGGACTTTGTTTTTGAAGAGGAACACGTTGAAATTCCTCTAATTGCTATTGAAAATGATCAGGGTCAGGTTTCCATTTCTGACATTGTTCAAGGAGCAATTCTGGATCATGACAATGTCATGGAAACTCCTCCCCAAATTCAAAAACTTGTTCTAGAAGAAGAAACTCTACATCCTCAAGAACCTATGCCAAAAGGAGATCCACTGGAGAGAGGAGAAGTGCAATTCTAGATGATTATGTTATATTTCTTCAAAACATGAAGTTGACATTGGTATATTGGAAGATGATCCAATCAACTTCCGTCAAGCCATGGAAAGTTCTAACTCTCAAAAGTGGATTGATGTCATGAATGAAGAGATAAAGTGTTGGGCCCCGAAATTTTATTTATTTTAGTAAGCATGAATTGAATGAATTTGGTGATCTTGTGGATAAATCTTTTTAATTGGAGATTT
>JAOQMS010000007.1:100860-118491 GCA_027563885.1 Erythroxylum longipes
ATCCTTACGAAGAGACAAGTCTAGAGCATACTTATTTTTATGTATGTCCAAGACTACATTATTAAAAAATCAAGCCTTTAGGAGAGGGAGGGTCTAGAGAGAAGCCATAACATGAAAAACACACAAACTTCTATTGATCATCTTTTTTTAAGCATCTGAGTACAACGAAAGAGAAGCCTTAGTTTTATAAACTAAGCAAGGGAATAAAGACAACTAACTTGAAGGAAAAGATTCTTTAGGTACAATCATTCACATAACTTCAAAAAAGTAAATTGTAAAAGTGAGAAACATATAGGTCCTAAATATTTATAAGGGATAAGAAAGAATCTTTAAAAATGATGTTTGGAGATTGACTTTGGATACAAACAAAGGTTCCTTGTCAACAGCTTTGAGCATTTCAAGAATACTTCTACGTCTTGGGCTTGGATTTTCAATCCAAGGTTTAGAATCATTATGATCATTATAGTGATAGGAATTTGTTAGGTAGGCCGACAAGTAGAGATCTCGTTTTTGTTGTTCTTCTTTTTTCGTCATTGTCGATTACATAGCTCATCATCATCATCGCTGGATAAATCAGGGTTCAGACATACTTCACAGTTTGGTTCATGACGTTGGCGTGTTGTAATGCACTCAAAATAAACTAGACCTACTACTGTATGAAAATACCACAGAGAGTGTTCAGTTAAATTTTGTTATGAAAATAGCTTGTGTTTAGGTTATAGGGGGTTTTGTTTGGTTTTAAAATAAGAAAATAAAATGAAACTAAACTAGTACAAGCAAATTAAAAAAAAAATTGAAAATGATGAAAGTGGTGAATTCGTGAGAGTCCAATTATTTGGTTTATTCTCGGCTTACACCTAGTTGAACATACTTCATTGATTTATTGTTCTCAAACTTCTCCTAACAGCTATTGGTCGTAGATTAACAATAAGCTCTGTTTATCCTAGTTTTCCCTTAGGTCGTATTTAATTAAGAGACGTTCTTTAATTAAACCTAGTCACTGAACAACCTAGGATACGATCTCTAAATTTAATTAGATAGCCGCATTACGAATTAGGAAAACAGATAAATTTAAGCAACAACCATATACGCTTGGGTTATTTAACCTAGGTTATGTTATCCCTAATGATTACGAACCATTAGTCACTACAAATGAATCTTAACATAATAATTACGAATTGTATTGAAATTCTAACAATGGGTTCTTATATAAAAATAATCAAATAGATCATTCAATCATTCTCATATAACACCCAACATTACACATAGGATAACACAATTAATCCTTAAGAGAAAGAACAACAAACAATTAGAGAAATGCTTAATCTGATCGTCAACGTCGATGTCACCTCCAAATCGACGTTAGAATGTGTAGCTTTCCATAGGTCTCCAAAATATAAGAGGTTTGCCCCTCTTCATTCTCCCGAAACCTCAATTTCAGCTCTTCAAATCTTTCCTAGACGAAAACATAAGTTTTTGCCCTCAAAACAATGCTTTTATACAAAAATGTAGGGTTTCAAGTGAGGTGGCATTATCTCACAGTTGTGAAACACCTTGTATGGCCATGACATGGGTTATCATGTCCATGCAACTAGTGTCACACCCATGACATCATGGGCGTGACACAACTCTCAAGGCCATGACTTATTTGTCATGGTCGTGAGATGTATCTTAAGGCCATGTCCACATGCTTTTTCAATTCTTTTAGCATTTTCTGGTCTTCTTTTTCTCTAATCTTCCTTGTTCTTGCTCCATGAAGACAAGTGGGTGGGTATCTTTGAAAAACGACTCAAATATAGTGTTTTCAACTCACTTTAGCTCTATTGCTTCCAAATTGTGCTTAAATCAAATATGAACTAAAATTAGTATCCTAAGCATTCTCATAGCAATAATCACTAAGTGTTATATAATAAATTCATAATCAATTAAGCACACATCAATTTCCCTCAAACTTAGCTTTTGATCGTCCTCAGGCAAAATATCAAAATCAAGATCATAGACCCAAAAATATTTACTCAATTCTTATATTTTCTGAGAATACATAATCATAAACAAAGATTAATGACTTTCAACAACCATAGCAACAATTTTAACATTCAAAGCTTTTGCTCATGATCAATCAACATTCATCATCTTCAGAAACTGAGTATTCTAATGGTAAACTTGGACAAAATGCTTTTAAATAAGATAGATTCATTGGTGAATTCAAATACCATTCATGATCATGACATTCCATAACTTTGTAAATCATTTCACTTTTTCACCACTAAGATTCACATGTATAATCATGAATCAAACGACTTTTTAGGTTGTAATGTGGGAAAAGGTAAGGTGAGATGTATTTAGATAGTGTAGTGTAAAAGTCATCAAAGCTAGTGAAATAAGAAAAACACTTAATATACCATCAACTGCAAAAACCAACATTCACTCAGAATTGTGTACATAAACTATGATGAATGCAAAAACTATGTTTCCTAGCTCAAATTCAAGGTCTCTCACCACAAACCATATCAAGCATATATCATTCACAAAACTTGATCATAAATAAGACTTTGTAACCATAGGGAGTGACCATTGAAAGCAACATCCACCTCATATCTAACATACTCAAGTAACTAATTCAATACAATTTTAGGAGGAACGACTAATTATAAGTAACTTTGTAACACATATGCATTTCCTCCTTGATACTTTCATTTAAACATTTTTCTTTTTCCTTTTCTTTTTCTTTTTCTGTTCATTTCTCTTTTTCTTTCTTTTCTTTTTTCCATATAAAAATTAAAAGAAACTACATTAATATGGGAATTTCATTGATAAGATATAAAATAGCATCATAACAATTATAACCATCTCACATATATGCACACCCTCACACATATACTTTTGTACATCCATAATCATCAACAATCAACAAATGATTGGGTAGGACATCCACAATCACACATAAAGGAATCTACATCCTATACAAAATGTCCATATTGATGACTGATATAGATTGGTTCTCCATCAGGTTTAAAATAATGGATCAGAGGTCCTTGTTTTTCTTCTTTGTTAGAAAACACTGGTTGAATCATTAGGACAGGGCTTGATGTATGTGAGGGTCCAGATTGATCTTTATTGGGCTTGAGATTTCTGTAGCACCCCACCCTTACCAGACACGTATTCGACATCCTGAGTGATGTCCGAGTGCGTTCCCCACAAGGGTGACATGCTAAAATAGTTAGTTAATCAAATTCAATAAAGAAATTTCTTTTCTTTTAAAACAATGCATGCATATTGCGAAAAATCAATAAATAAATCAGGCCAGGGCCCAATTTTATTCATAAACATTTTTAAACACAATGTCACAACCATTACAATACAAAATCATTTACATACACATTGCAAAATACTTATGAATACATATTTTGATAAATAATAAGAAAATACTAATGTAGATGCGAACTGATCTCGACCTCTTTCTCTGACTTGAATGCAGTGGCTATACTCCAATTTGTCTAACTAGAGTGACTCTTATGAGCCTAAAAAATATTACAAAATTTGGGTGAGTTTTGCAAACTTAATGAGTGACCATCCTTGATGGCTCACTCGATCACATAACTTATACAATTCATATAATCACATAATTCACATCATTTTGTTAACAATCATTTATCACCGCATATCACTTGGTCATTCATTTCACATTTCATATTCAACAGATATCATATTCAGAATAAATCTCAATCAGTCAAACACACGTATTATATGTATATGCAGTGTTTCTACGACTCACTTTTTTTTTTATTGTTGTGACCGAGTGCCTTTTTTTATTGGCCCGTATTCCTTGTGGATATTGAGCTGTATCAGATAATGTCCCATATCTCTTAGTGGATACTGGGTACATTCACAATTGAGCCTAAGGCTCTTATCACAGTCCGAGCCTTTATGTTTTATGCATTCATGTAATTAAAACTTTTCCCGATAGGAATCCTCGTAAAATCTGGCAAGTTGGCCATAACGAACCAAGGAATTGGCTGCGGAGAACTTTTCTCAAAAGAAATCCTGCAAGTTGGCCGCGGCGAGCCAAAGAGTTGGCCGCGGTTAACTTTCATAGAAAGCAGTAAATATAACTCATTTTCTAGCTTTTCTAACTCTATTTTTCAGGTCAGTTTTGTATGACCATTACGACCTAGAAAATGAGGTTTTTTAGTAATACCTTCTTCTAAAAAATTGTTTATCTATGTATTAGGTTTCTAAACAATCTAAGTTCATACAATTTGGGGTCAATATTCTGAAATTTATACACAATTTACTACATGTTGTTTAGAAACATAGGCATAATCCAAAACTCAACTTCAAGGCAAATTTCAAAACTCTTAGAGACAGAATTCAAACTCGATTTCTTCATGAAAATTGTAGTAATTCATCTCTAGTTTAATATAAATTAACAATAATCATATTTTTATATCCGTAGATCAAGATATGTCTAAAGTTCAGATGCATGTTTAGTAAAAACACTACATCTAACATATTTCCAGCCTTCCTCCTCATCAATTTCATCCTAATTCATCTCTTTTGCTTAGTCTATCATTTCTAACTTATATCCACATCATTTACTCTTCATTTATACCCTAATTACAGTTCAATATCATTCACAAACAACTCATGATCCATAATTTATCATTAACTAAAAACATAACATATACATGCACCCATTCATCATCAATTTTCTGCACTCATCCAACACCATTTTAATGATCATTCTACCTCAAAATCATCACTATAACAATTTATGAGTCATTAATCATCATACACATATACAAAAATAAGAAATTTACATACAAATTTCATCACTCACGACACATATATAAAAATGGCATAACCAAGTCATCAATCTCAATATACTCATCATTCTAGCTTCATTTAACCCTAATCTAACATCAATAAGTTTCATTTAACAACCCAAGAAGAGTAATAACATGATACTTACTTGTTTAACTTTAAGCTCTTCAAAATCACATGAAACCTAGTTTCTCAAGCACCATTCGTTCATCACCATCTATGAGGAAGAGTTTAGGTTTTTCTTGTGACATGAAGAAAATAACATTTCTTTAAGGAACAAGTGAAGGATTTTGGGAAAAAAATCAACGTTGATGAAGTTTGTGAAGCAAATTCGTGGAGAAGAAGAAAAGAAAACAATGAAGAAGATGAGAAGAGAAGCATTTACGAAGGGAGGAGCAAAATAACAAGTGAAAGACCAAATGAGTTGGTCTTTCATTTGGAAAAAGTCATGGGATATAAGTGGCGTGGCAATTGACACATGTCACTTGCCACATGTCATTTTTTTATGGTTCCATTTGTCCCCCCTTTAATAACTAGTCTATTTAATTCCAATTTCTACTCCAATTTTATCCTAAATTTCAATGACTATTGTCATTAAATCCCAATGACATTCATAAAAATTTCCACTACCATTTGACATTTATTTCTACTGCCATTAATCAATTGTTCTGCCAATTGACATTTTTTTCCTAGTCCATAATTACCCAAAAATTCAGGAATTTTCTAAATTTCATGAAAATTTCTAAATCACTAATTTAATACACCAAATCTATTTTCAGAACAAAATATTAACTACCCACCTCATAATCACATTAAATCAATCATTTATGCCCGAAAAATGTCAAATGAGTGCATGAACAAATTATTGTAATATGTGCAATGATCAAATTCACGTGCGTGTATGCTAAAATTATGCATGAGCATGAAATACATTTTTCTTAATCTCTCATTGATCTCACATTTACCATATTTTAGGGTTCTAACCCTGAGTATGGAAATGGGATGTTACAATTTCACAGTTCTATCCCGTAAGGTCTTCATAATAAGTGGAGTATTGGTGTGAAAGGAATGAACATGAGGGGCATGAAACACTTTTTGGTAGTTAGTGATTCATTTAGTTGGCATCAACTTTTCAAGTTCCCCTGGTGGTCACTTCTTTGGGATCTGGATGATGGTAGCTTGATCAAGAGCTCTGTCTGCAACCATGTACAAGGCATCAGAAGTAAAGTTTGGGAAGTTGAGATCTATGACATGATTCTGCAAATAATAGATCATCTGGTGGTGAAGAGTACTCATAATAGTTATAGGAGCAGATTAGTTCTGAACTTGAAGTCGTTCAGACAAAATGGGATCATCTAGCCTAATATTGAAATCAGGGGTGATGGTGAGGATGACACTTCCGTTGTTGATAGTTGTCAACAGGGTACCAATTAGTGCGTTTTGGTATGTCGTACAGGTAGTGTCCAAAATAAAACCAAAAACAATGAAAACATAAATTTAAATATAAATGGAGAAAATATTCTACAAACAAATATAAAAAATTCCCATTTAAACCTTATAAAAAATTTTTAGAAGGAAAGCTTATAGACAAACTAAACCAAAGAAAAACTATTTTCCTCAGAATAAGAAAACATGTAAATGTTGGTTATGTAAAGAAGAAGGTTATTATGCAAACAAATGTATAAAAAGAACTCAACCTAAATACAAAGAAAAAATTAATATTTTAAATTCAGCATTTGAACATGTAACGCCGAACTTTTTGAGTTCTTTTTATATTAGTTTCTACTTGGAGATACGACTATATATTGACATATACATGGTTGTATATGAGTTCAAAAATGTATTTGAATCCTTTCGGTATTTAGGCCAGTGATATATAATAATATATGCCTTTACATGAACTTAGAGTTCATCGGTATGTGAAATCTTGAAGATTTCTGATATATAAGCTTCTAAGTGTGTAAAATCGATTCCATTGAATGGATATGGCCATGGTGGTCGAGTTAAATGTGTTCTAATGCCTTAGAGGTGATTAGACAAGATTTATAGACTTATTGGATAATTAGAAAGCTTAATTTGAAAAGTTGATGTACGTAAGGGCTTATTTGCAAATTATTAAAAGAAAATGTAATTTTTTCATTCTTGGAGTACCAATATGTAATTTAATAAAGTTAAGGAGCTTAATCATAATTTTTAAAACTTTGTGGACCAAATGAAAATAAACATTTTGGTGATTCTCAAATTTTGGGCTTAATTACAAATTTAGGAAAAGTTTGGAAGGTATAATGGTAATTTCACATAAGCTAAAGACAAAAAGGTAATTTCACCATGTTTGGTCAAAGAAAAGTCAACATTCTAGACCCTTCTTCATCTTAAGGGCATGCACCTCACCATTAGAAAGTAGAAACACTGTGTTTTAATTGAAAGAAAGGAGAAGAAAGGAGAAGAGAGGAGAAGAAGATAAATTCGGTTATCACCCAATTTTCACCATTTTTTTGATTCTCCAACCCAAACTAAGGTTTTCTAAGTTAATTTGGGGTCAAGGAACTCAAATCTATCATTATATTTGAGAAATCCTTAAAGGATTTGAAGATATCACCAAAGGAATGTTTAGGTAAATTTTGTCTCATCTCTCTCTACATTATGATTTTAAGTTTGGTGTTAAGATATGTTGTTCTCCATGCTTTAATATACATGAAACATGGTTTATATGAATGAAATGATTCATGGAGAAGTTTCCTTAAGCTAAAACCGAAATGCCCTACCTTGGTGAAAGTTTGTGAAATTTTGAATATCTTTTGAAATTGATAGTTTAAATAAATTCTATGATGTTAATTGTGTATGAATAATGTGAATTGATGATGAAAAATGAGGAAGATGTTCATTGGAAGGAGGTTTTCATGTTGCCTTTAGGTGTTTGATAAAATGCCTAAGTGAACTTGACTTAGGATTTAAAGATTTTAATGGTGTACATTGGAAAGAGGCTTTCATGTTTACTTAGAGTAAACCTGAAATGTTGCTTAGATTGATTAGTAGTGGCCTAATGTGCTTGGATAAAAACGTGCTTTATTATGCTTTGAAATGTATAAGTATTGGATCAAAGGCATTAAATTCCTTAGAAAATGCAAAAGAAAGCTGATGCGAATAATAAGGGAAGTAACCATGTGAGAAGCTTAAGGGCCAGATCCTATAGCTTAAAAATAGTAATATTGTGTTTTATACACTTAAGTGGTGGTGTATAAATATGAGATACATGTTTGAGTACTAAATACATTATAGATTGTATGTATAAATGCTCGGGAGTTATGGATCAAGGAAATCGTAACGAGGATTGTTAAAGTCAACGGAGTATACATTTTTTAGGTGAGTTGGGGAAACTATATTCTCAAATGGGATGAGGACATCCCAAGACATGCATGATGACTTGTATGAATTGTGAACCTAGGTAATGTATAGTAGAATTGAATCTCAAATAGATGCCAGTATACTTGTGTATTTAATAATTAACATTGTTTTGAATAACTCTTTACACTTGTAGAGTAACTGCTGTTTTTATTTCGTATTTTAAGGAATATTATTGTTTTCAACAAATCTACACTTGAAGTGCAAAGGACAATGTTTTATTTTCTAAAACTACATTTTAAAATAACTTTGCACTTAGAGTGCAAAAGATGACTTTCATTGCATGAAATAATATTTTGGAACTTAAATATGCATAATCGAGTCATGTATGTGTTCTCTTTTGGCTTAGAGCTATAGCAATGTTCCATTTTATCGGTTGGATTGATAAATAAAGGTATAGTACCTTGATTTTTGTACTTAATATTTATATATGACTTTTTTGTGATTAGTGAGGAAACGATTGGCAAATCGTGTGCTAGGCACAATAGATTAAGCGACCCCCGTACCCTTGACGCTGGTACATAAAAGTCGAGTCCTTGTAATGACACCATTCTACCGGACTTGCGAGTGATTGTACAGCTAGTGGTTTGGTCATCGACGAGGTCATCACCTAGGGTTATGATGCTCTTGTCGACCGTAGTCTAGACTTACCACAGATGCAAGTCGAGTCAACACTGGAAATCGGTGGGTTTGCACACTATTTTGGCCAACTAGTGGCGACACACATAACTATTTTGGCCTATTATGAAATTTGGCTTCCCGATAAGATTTGATTTATACATATGATATTTTTCTGCTCTTGCGTACTGGAACTGGAACCTATGTTCACTGGATAAGTGATAAATAGGTTAGGCTTATGTGGTTCCTAACCAGTATATGTTGAGTCATAAGCTAGGCCTATATGTCTCTATGTCATGTATGTTCACTTCATAGGAGGTTGTGTGTATGCTAGATATATGAAAATCCCATCCTCGGGTTATCGTGACTGTCTTGGTGTGTATCGGGTTCTGTTTGTGATATATGTTTTTCCTGTTCACTGAGTACACAATGTACTCACCCCTTTGCTTTCCAACCATGCAGGTTAATTTGGTGAGCTTAAAGTTCTGAGTAGATCGTGCGGTCTTTTGACTTTTTCGAGGCATTATCGCATATGGGTAGTCTCTGTTTTGTAATGATGTTATATAATGGCTCATTATTATGTCGATATGTTTTTTAATTTTGTAAACTAACTTTTGTCTTTCTTGTGGTTTGTAAATGACTTTATGTATGAACATTTTGTACTGTTGTTGAGATTGCACTTGAGTGGACTTTAAAGTCCAGGAGTTGTGGTAAAGTTTTAATGTGAATATAAAAGTGCGTTTGAAACTGATTTACGGGTGTTTTTCATTTTGGGATTGTCAAATTACAGCCATTGTGTTGTTGAAATGTTTTTAAAGACGTCTAGTTAGCCTTGCATAGTCAGGTTAAGGGTACCGTGAGTATTCTTAGCCTAGGTATACGGCAGTTGTCATATGCCCGATGTGGTTCTGGGTCGTGATAATTAAATTTGTATCAGAGCAAGGTTTTTATGTTTTTAAAAGTGTTATTACTATTTTAAAAAGATTCATGAGCCTTAGGAGTTGAGTCTGGTTGTCGATAGTCTTTGGTCGAGAAGTTGAGTCTCGGATCGTTAAGTTGACGTCCTTAATCGTCGGATGATTTCAACCTTGGTGAAAGTACTTGTCGACATTCCTTGAGGTGTAAGGGACATCGGATAAGCTAGGCTTAGTCCAATCTATTTTATTAAATAACGTCACTTTTTCTTTGATTTCACAGTGATAGCATGGTTAGACAAGGAAGGGGAAGGTGTCGTAAGGCTAGACCTTTGCAGCCTGATCCAGAAGAACACAGCGTTGAAGCAGTCACAGAACTCACCATTATTAGCTCTTTGGCAGTACCGTCAGAGGTAGCACAGCCGGGTTTGCCACCAGTGCCGAGAGAGGCTTTGCAGTAGGTGATGACATGGTGGGCATAATACACTGCGCAGCAGCAACCTGAGGCTGGAGTGCCACAGATGCCACCACAAGTACTGCCACCTCAGCAGCTAGTAATAGAACCTAGTCATGTGCCAGAGTAACATCTGATGCTTGAAATCTCCAGGTATATTAAGGAAGCAAGGAGCCTCAGGTATGGTACCTTTGATGGACGCGGTGATGTTACTAAGGCCAAAACTTAGATGAGACAGACCGTAAAGATATTCCATGATATATGGCTGTCTAACGAGATGAAGCTGAAGGTAGTTGTTCGATTACTGGAGGGTGATGCTAGAGTCTGTTGGGAAAATGTTCGAGGATGATACCATAATCAGATTTACTGGGTGGAATTTATCAATGAATCAATAGACAATATTATACCAAATTTGATAGGAATCAGAAGAAAGTTGCTTTCTTTGCACTAACACAGGGGAATAGGTCAGTACACGAGTTTGAGACAAAGTTGAGAGAGCTTGCCACCCATTTCCCGAAATATGTGGCAGATGAAGAGAATCTATATGTTCGGTTTGAGACTGGGTTGCATTTGGTAATCTAGGAGAGGATGACAATTACCCCCACCACCACGTTTAAGGAGATGGTACAGTCGGCCAAGAGGGCCAAGAGGTTGGTGAAAGAGCGCGAGAGAAAGTAGGAGGAAAAGAACTAGAAAAGAAAGAGAGGAGGTTCCTCCAACCAACAGCCTAAGAGGAGCTGTGGTAGTTTAGCTCTGGGTAGTATTAGAAGCACTGCATCATCAGTTGCTAGTTTACAATCACACAACCAGGAAGTCATAGCACTACCCCTACTACCAGTTTTACTTCTCGAGCTCGATCATCTCGGTCCAAACAGTGTAGAAACTGCAGAAAGATACATTCAGGTAAGTGTTTGGAATCAAGAAAGAGTTTTTAGTGTGGAAGGATAGGGAATTTGAGGAGAGATTGTCCACAGCTGACTTATACTTTAACTTGGTAGGGAGACAACTCAGTGTAACCAGTGAGACACCGAGGGGAGACTGTTAGGGCAGGTATTCAGTCTTTTGAATCCACACAGAAGGCTGGTGTGGGCAGTAGTACACCTTTAGCAAGTCAGCAGCGTTCTTCTTAGCGAGCTCAAACACGAGTTTCTACAGTGACGGAGGAGGACAATCGAGCCAATCCAGACATAATTACAGGTATTTTTAGGATGAATATTTTTATGTTGTTGCTATATTATGTTGTATGTTTTTTATAGTATTGATAAACTCATAAATAGTATGAGTTACCAACGCGTAGTATTATTAGGTGTTATGTGTGTTCTCGGTAAAGATGCTAGAGTTATGATCGACACTGGCACATAAAGGTCTTTTGTCAGTGTGACCTTCGTCAAGAACATTAGTCATCCCCTGAATTCGTTAGATCCCCCTCTCATTATACTCACTCCTCTTGGAGAGCAAGGGCTCGTGATGAAGCATATACGACCTGTGAGCTAAAGGTCGGTGATGCTGTGTTAGAGGGAGATCTTATTCCCCTCGATCTCCAGGATTTCGAGGTAATATTAGGGATTGACTGGTTAGAGAGGCATCGCTTTAGGGTCGATTGTTATAAGAAAGAGGTGGAGTTTGACACTCAGTAGTTTCGATTAAATTTACTGGTGACCGACGGGTGTTCCTGAGTTGTTTGATATCGGTGGTCAAGGCTAAAAAGTTAATTCATCAAGGATGCCAGATATAACTCGCATATGTGATTGACACTTCGGCACAGAAAGACGAAGTTAGAGATGTTCCTATTGTATGAAAGTTCCTTAATGCTTTTCTGAAGGAGTTACCTAGATTGTCACCTGATCAAGAGTTTGATTTACTATTGTCTTGGTCCTAGGGACAACACTGATATCTATACCACCGTATCACATAGCATCAACAGAATTGAAAGAGATGAAGGTTCAGTTACAAGATTTATTGGACAAGGGCTTCATTAGACCAAGTCATTCACCGTGGGGGGCACCAATATTATTTATTAAGAAGAAGGGTGGGATCCTCCGCTTATATGTTGATTATTGGCAGTTAAACAGGGTTACTATCAAAAATAAATATCCACTCCCCAAGATTAATGACTTGTTTGATCAGTTGATAGGAGCTACATTATTTTCAAAGATAGATATAAGATCTGGGCTCCATTAGTTGAAGATTGCTAAAAGTGATGTGCACAAGACTACTTTCTGGATGCGGTACGGACACTATGAATTTTTGGTGATGCCGTTTGGATTGACAAATGCACCTGTAGCATTTATGGATCTCCTAAATAGGGTGTTCCATCCTTATTTAGATCAGTTTGTCATAGTATTCATTGTTGACCTTTTAATTTATTCTAAGGATGGGGAGGAGCATGCTAGACATCTCCGGATTGTGATGCAAATACTTCACAAAAGACAGTTGTATGTGAAGTTTTCAAAGTGTGAATTTTGGTTGAAGGAGATAGGATTCCTTGGTTATATGGTACCAGGAGAAGGTATTTATGTGGACTCAAAAAAAGTGGAAGCTATACTTGAGTGGGAACAACCCAAGAATTTGATAGAAGTTCACAGCTTTCTGGGGTTAACTGGTTATTATTGAAGATTTGTTGAGGGCTTCTTAGTACTTGCAGCCCCTTTATCGAGGTTTACCCAGAAGCGGGTAAAATTTCAGTGGAACGATAAATGCGAGGAGAATTTTTAGGAACTGAAGAAGCGATTAACTTCTGCATTAGTGCTTGCTCTACCAACCTAGGGGGTTGATTATGAGGTATACAGTGATGCTAGTCACCAGAGACTTAGCTGTGTGTTTTTGCAGGCTGGGCGAGTGATTGCATATGCTTCTAGACAGTTGAAGAAGCACGAGCTAAATTATCTTACTTATGATTTAGAGCTCGCAGCGGTGGTGGTCGCACTCAAGATTTGTAGATAGTATCTTTACAAGGAGACTTGTCGTATATACCACAAAAGTCTGAAGTACCTAATGACAAAGAAGGAGCTAAACCTCAGACATAGGAGATGGTTGGAATTGATTAAGGATTATGACTTAGTGATTGACTATCACCTGGGAAAAGCAAATCTGGTAGCCGATGCATTGAGTCGTAAGTCTTGTTCGGTAGTAACTGTCAGGCAAAATCCTTATATTACTTATTGATGAGTGTATGGAGCCTTAGAGTTAGACTCTCAGTGGCTGAGGATGACGGAGCACTACTAGCACGGTTTGAAGTTTGGCCAACATTATTTGATGAGATTAGAAGATTACAGGCCGATGATCCTGAGTTAAGGTCATTCAAGAGAAATTACCATCCAAAGAGGATAAGGAGTTCCAACTGAGAGAAGACGGGATGTTAGTCTTCAGAAACAGAGTCTGTGTACTGGATGACTAAGATCTCAGGCGACCTATCTTGGAAGAAGCTCATAGTTCGGCTTATGCTATGCATCCTTGTATCACTAAGATATATCAAACTCTTAGAGAGAGCTATTGGTTGCCAGAAATGAAGAGACAGATAGCAGAATTTGTGGCCAGATGCCTTCTCTGTCAACAGATAAAGGCAGAGCATCAAAAGCCAGTGGGATGTTACAATCTTTACCTATTCCAGAATGGAAGCGGGAGCATGTGACAATGGACTTTGTAGTTGGACTACCTCGTACATCGAAGGGTCATGATGTTATTTAGGTTATGGTGGATAAATTGATGAAGTCTGCTCATTTTCTGCCTATCCACACAACCTACTCATTAGAGAGGTTGGCAAACCTGTTTATTGATGAGATTATGAAGCTGCACGAGATGCCTATTTTTATAATATCGGATAGGGATATGAGATTCACCTCTCGATTCTGGCCAAAATTTCAGGAATCTTTGGGGACTAAACTGAAGTTTAGTAATAATTTTCACCCCTAAACTGATGGTCAGTCGGAGAGGACTATTCAGACACTGGAGGACATGCTAAGAGTATGTGTAATGGAGTTCCAAAGGAGTTGGGACTGGCATTTGCCTTTGATAGAATTTGCTTATAACAATAGTTATCAGACAAGAATCAGTATGCCACGATATGAAGCGCTTTATGGGAGAAAGTGCAGGACACCTTTATGTTGATTGATGAGGTTGGTGTAGCCAAAATCGAAGGAGTCGAATTGATACAAATTACCACTCAAAAAGTAAAAGTCATTCGTAAGAAGATGAAAGTCCCATCGTCAAAAGAGTTATGCAGATAAGATGCAACGACCATTAGAGTTTGCAGTTGGTGATATGGTTTTCCTTCGGATATCACCATAGAAAGGTATAATCCGATTTCAGAGCTAAGGGAAGCTGAACCGTTGATATATGGGACCTTTCTGTATATTAGAGCGCGTCATGACTGTGGCTTATCGGTTGGAAATGCCACTGGACTTGGATAAGATCCATAATGTGTTCTATGTCTTGATGCGTAAGAAGTATATATCAGACCCTTCTCATGTTTTGGAGACACCTCCAGTGGAGCTAAGAGAGGACTTGAATTTTGAGGTAAAACTAGTTCAGATTCTGGATCAGTAGATAAAGAGGTTGCGCAGCAAGGAAGTTCCCACGATTAAAGTTCTTTGGAAGAGCGATGCATCGAGGAGATGACATGGAAAGTTGAAGATGCTATGAGACGTCAGTAACCCCATTTATTTGAATCCTCGACTTAGGAGTTTCGAGGATGAAACTCTTTTGAGGGGGGAGGACTTGTAATGTCGGACTCTTTGAGCCCTTTTTGTATTAATCTGTACTTGGAGATACTACTTTATATTGACATATATATGGTTGTATATGAGTTCAAAAAAGTATTTGAATCCTTTTTGTATATATGCCAGTGATATATAACGTTAGATTCCCTTCAAGAACTTAAAGTTCATCAGTATGTGAAATCTTGGAGATTTCTAACATATAAGCTTCTAAGTGTGTAAAATCGATTCCATTGTATGGATATGGCCATGATGGCCGAGTTAAATGTGTTCTAATGCCTTAGAGGTGATTAGACAAGATTTAAATACTTATTGGACACTTAAAAAGCTTAATTTGAAAAGTTGATGTACATAAGGACTTATTTGTAAATTGTTAAAAGTTAAATGTAATTTTTCAATTCTTGGAGGACCAATATGTAATTTGATAAATTTAAGGGGCTTAATTATACTTTTTAAAAGTTTATGGACCAAATGAAAATAAAATTTTTGGTAATTCTCAAATTTTGGGCTTAATTGCAAATTTAGGAAAAGTTTGAAGGGTATAATGGTAATTTCACATAAGCTAAGGGCAAAAAGGTAATTTCACCATGTTTGGTCAAAGAAAAGTCTACATTCTAGACCCTTCTTCATCTTATGGCCGTGCACCTCACCATTATAAATTAGAAACACATTGTTTTAATTGAAAGAAAGGAGAAGAGAGGAGAAGAGAGGAGGAGAAGAAGAATTCAGTTATCACCCAATTTTCACCAGTTTTTTGATTCTCCAACCCAAACCAAGTTGTTCTAAGTTAATTTGGGGTCAAGGAACTCAAATCATTATATTTCATAAATTCTCAAAGGATTTGAATATATTACCAAAGGAAAGTTTAGGTAAATTTTGTCTCATCTCTCTCTACATTATGATTTTGAGTTTGGTGTTAAGATATGTTGTTCTCCATGCTTGAATATACATGAAACATGGTTTAGATTTATGAAATAAGTCATGGAGAAGTTTCCTTAAGCCAAAACCGAAATGCCCTACCTTTAGTGAAAGTTTGTGAAAATTTGAATATTTTTTGAAATTGATGGTTTACATGAACTCTATGATGTTAATTGTGTACGTATAATGTGAATTGATGATGAAAAATGAGGAAGTTGTTTATTGGAAGGAGGTTTTCAAGTTTATGCCTTTATGTGTTTGGTAAAATGCCTAAGCGAACTTAGCCTAGGACTTAAAGATTTTAATGGTGTACATTAGAAAGAGGCTTTCATGTTTACTTAAAGTAAACCTAAAATGTTGCTTAGATTGATGAGTAACGGCCTAATGTGCTTGGATAAAAATGTACTTCATTATGCTTTGAAATGTTTAATTATTGGATCAAAGGCATTAAATGCCTTGGAAAATGTAAAAGAAAGCTGATGTGAATAATAAGGGAAGTAACCATGTGAGAAGCTTAAGGGTCGGATCCTATAGCTTAAAAATAGTAATATTGTATTTTATACACTTATATGGTAGAGTATAAATATGAGATACGTGTTTGAGTAGTAAATACATTATATATTGTATGTATAAATGCTCGAGAGCTATGGATCAAGGAAATCATGACGAGGATTGTTAAAGTCAAGGGAGTATACATTTTTTAGGTGAGTTGGGGAAACTATAGTCTCAAATGGGATAAGGACATCACAATACATGCATGATGACTTGTATGTGAATTGTGAACTTAGGTAATGGATAGTAGAATTGAATCTCAAATAGATGCCAGTATACTTGTGTATTTAATAATTAACATTATTTTGAATAACTCTTTACACTTAGAGTGTAATTGCTGTTTTTATTTTGTATTTTAAGGAATATTATTGTTTTCAATAAATCTACACTTGAAGTGCAAACGATGATGTTTTATTTTCTGAAACTACATTTTAAAATAACTTTGCACTTAGAGTGCAAAAGATGACTTTCATTGTATGAAATAATGTTTTGGAACTTACATATGCATAACCAAGTCATGTATGTTGCATGTATGTGTTCTCTTTTGTCTTAGAGTCATGGCAAGGTTCCATTTTATCAGTTGGACCAATAAATAAAGGCATGGTACCTTGATTTTTGTACTTAATATTTGTATATGATTTTTTTGTGATTGGTGAGGAAACGATTGGCCAATCATGTGTTAGGCATAATAGATTAAGCGACCCCCGTACCCTTGACACTGGTACATAAAAGTCGAGTCCTTGTAATGACACCATTATATAGGACTTGTAGGTGATTGCACACCTAGAGGTTTTGTTGGCTCCGGATCTCAGTTCTTATTTCGTGGTGACAAGGCACCAAAATTGGGGGACTTTTTTAAAAAATAAAAGTATATATAAAACTAACATCAAGATAAAAAGAATTAAATTTCTTGGTGGGAGTAAAAACAAATACATAAATAAATAAAATAAATAAAAAAGAAGAGTGTCACGACTGTGCTCTTGAAATTGTCACAGCAGTGACAATAAAAAAGTTACAGGCGTGAGTCGGAAGAGTCGCGCAGATTCTATTACAGATCAATTTTTCACGTCATATGCAATCATTCACTTACATTTATCATATACAATTGCTTTCACATTTCAATTTTATCATACCTAAGTTCCTTTAACAATAAGAAGAACATCACCTCAAATTCATGAACCTAATAATATAGGTAGGCTACTTTACATTAAACAAAATTCATGCACTCTCTATA
>JAOQMS010000007.1:125706-137182 GCA_027563885.1 Erythroxylum longipes
GTCCACTTTACCCTTACTTATAAGCTTAGGCTCTTTTGGTACTTAAGTTACATGCCAAAAATGCCCTCAATTCATTCTTAAGCATTTATTCCTTAAACTATCATGCTTAATTTAACGAAAAAAAATTCGGGGGCCAACATCATTAATGCTAACTTAGTCGCTTTTATAGTAATGGGGTGTCGGCTCTAAACTATCAAAGGGTAGATTACTTTCTCTCGAGTTATAATCACTAGGCTTTAATTAATAAACCCTAATTAAGTCGCGTCACCAAATATGTAATCTCTTGATTAACAATCAGCCCATAACTTAATCAGATCTTAAGCATTCTATTAAACAACTAGGTCTTTATATGAGATCTCTCTCTATATAATTGTCGATTTGATTATTTGCATAGTCTCTTAAGTCACTTAACTTTCATTAACCAACCTAATCATTTTACGTTCAGTTCACTCTCTCAATCTATTACCAAAGCATATAATTATAACAAATAATCACAACACCCAGATGCATTAACACAAAAATAACTAGATTGACATTAAATTAGGAACAAATCCCTAAAGAAAAGTTAGAACATCCTTAACCCAAGATTCATCATCATCAATCCCATCTCATACATCAAATACATGAAATAAAAGATGGACAGAAAGAAAGTAACTTGGAGGATTGGAGGTTGAAGCAACTGAAGCTCCACCTCCTTCTTCTCTCTCTTCCTTATTCCTCTTCCTTAGATCATTCCTAATGTAGCAAAATGGAGGCAAGAAAATTAAGGGTCCTCTTTGTCCTCTGTATTATTTTCTATTTATGGTAAAAACTAGATTTTACCTGAGCCCAAAAAGTCTGAAATAACCTTGCAAAGTTGATTTTAGAAGAAGGTCTGTGTCTACTGTCACACAGGCGCTACGATCGTGGCACTTAGGATTTGCTTCTGCCACGATCATAAATAATGAGGCCACAATCGTGGCTTGTCCATTTTGCTTCTATCACGATCATGGCTCATTAGCCACAATCTTAGGCCTAAATCTTCTGCCAGGTTTCCTCCCAATCTTCTTTGTTTTTTGATATCTGATCTCAAACACTAACAAACATATCAAGAAACCTCAAATACACAAAATTAAAGCTCAATAGCATACTTAACCCTATAACACTCAAAACACACACATCTAACTAATTAACACAATTCTAAACCTAAAAATACACAAATCAATTAATTAACCATTAAAAACAAACTAAAATGCCTATTAAAACATAATTCAACCTATAACTATCATATCCCCACACTTGAACTTTTGCTTATATTCAAGTAAAAACAAAACAAACAAAACACCAACACACCAACACACCAAATAACAATAGGGATGGCAATGGGCCAACCGCGCCAAGTTTTTTAAAATTAAAAATATATAATAATTTATTTTTTTTAATTAGATCAAGGTCTGGGTTGCCCAAATCCAAGCTTATCTGGGGCCTAACTTTTCTAAATAAAACGATATTGTTTTGCTTAGAATAATTGGACCTCGAGTTTGTCTAGGCCTGGGCCTGAACTATGGGTCGGCCCATTGAAAATAATTAGATTTAGGCCTATGGGCCAAAAAATTGCCATCCCTAGATAACAACACACGCAAATGCAATAATGGTACAATGAATTTGAACTCCACGGAACAAATTTAACTACAAACACAATCCTTCAAGTTGTTATAACTTATTAATTTATGAAATCTGTGTCTAAGCACTTCGGACTAAATATACATACTAATTAAGACCTTAATGTTTCAAATTCATTCACCCCTATCACTAGCACACACACATTGATAATTATTCGGTCAATCAAAATTGTAACTATCCCTGAGTAACTTTTCATGAAAATTTAAGTTATTCACAAAGATCGGTAGGATTTATTAAACAACGCATTATTTTTGTTAATTTTCATTAACATGAACCTAGCCTTTTGAAGCGAAGGCAAACATTTGTGATAAATGTCCCCTACTTACTCAACTAAGTCAAGTTTTTATTAAGCGGCTTAGTTGGAATGTCATTATAGCCTTTTGACGCGATGGTAAACATTTGTGATGAATGTCCTCCAGTTACTCAGCTACATCACATTATCAACTAGCTACTGACTCTATTCATAACCCGATTCCTTTCAGAAAAGGACAATGGAATAATTATTTATTAAACAAAAACACATACATTTTTTAATTATTTTTATTTTTATATATTCTTGCCTACCTAATTTCTTTAACTAATCATTCTAATGAAAAGACACTAACAATGCTACTTATTCGATTAACCTAAAATTATAAATGAATGTGGTAAATTCCTATAGTGAACGAACTAGCATCATATCTTAATTAACATGCATATTTAACCAAAATAATCTAGAACACTAATTTCATAAGATAATAAATCTTAGCAACCTAAAAGACTATGTTCAAAGCTAAATAGATTCCGTTAAGTCCTATCCATTGACATATTGATAAGAGTCACATCAAGCAAACCTAACAAATCTAACATATAATATGCAACATTCACATTCAAAATAAAACATACAATGCATATAACACAACCCTCCTTACATTTAGACATCACATTATCCTCAATGTGAGAAGGAAAAATAACATATAAGATGGGAATTAAAATAAACTAATACAAAAAAATAAGAACAAAATAACGACATAAATGAAAAGATAAGGGTTAGAGCATAGAACCTAACATGGCAATTGAGGTGGCAATGGTGATGGTGTTGGAGGTGGAATCTCCACACTTTGAGCAACGATGCCTTGAATGTCTCGATGTTGGTGTCTTTTTTCTTTAGCTATCTCTTTTAACTCCTTAGTATTTTCTGAATCTGCCTTGTTAGTCTTAATGATGGCATTGATCACCTTTTCCTATCCAACTGCCTCTTCCTCACTGGTTGACTCCTCTTCTTCTAATGGTGGCGTCACACTCGAACTACCCTATCCTTCCTTGAAAAACAACAACTATCTACTAGTCAACCATCAAATATACCACTAACCATCCAACCCATTACTCCTCAACAAATTACCCAAACAACTACACCTATCCCTCAGAAAAAAGATGACTTTAAAGAATCCAAAGTTTATGTCATATTCAATGGACCCATGGTTGGAATATATGATGAATGGCATAAGGCTGCAGTCTATATCAACAGAAAACCCTCCATTATCCACCGAAGCTTTAACAACTGCACTGAAGCAGAAAAAACGTTGGCTGAATTCGAAGAGCCATCATTAAGGCCCCATTATAAACAACCTCTTAAGAAACAACCCTCTGAATCAAAGATGAAAACCTTAGGCAAACCTGTCAATATGGAAAAAATAAATGCAATACCTACCAAAGCTCTCAAAGAAGAAATGAGAAAAATTACTTCTAAAATCTTCTATGACTGCTTTCAAGCACTCAATGATTGGAAAGAAGACCAAAAAATATTCCAATACTATCCTCAAAGTCGTGGATGATATGGGCTAAAAGTTCTTATACTCCTCGGAGATGATGCACTTACTACTTATCTCTTTTTTCAAAGTAGGTTAGTAGACACTATTTATTTAACCAATTTAACCACCCTTTCAGAATTTCCAATAGGATTAGTTCCTACAGTCAAAAACTACAAGGAATGTTTTCCAAAGGAAAGAGAAATTTTTATAAAGGTTTTTAGAAGTTATCCTATTTTCAAAAAAGCAAACACCCTTAAAGAAACTAAAGTACAATTATTAAGAATAACATATGCACAAATTGGAATCAGCAACGATATGTATCCACCAATAGATGACCCTCCTAAATATGAATTTGATTAGGATCTGGTTAGTCAATTTAACCTATAATGCATTGAGGGAGTTTATCAACAATGACCCAAAATTACACTAGAGTCTTTAATAAAATTAAACTATAAAGGAGCTAATATGTTGATGACCTCAGCATATAAAACACCTGTCTCTATTGAATCATTCCAACTAGTAAAGCAATTTGGAACAACATTTATAATTTTATCTGGAGTATTCAGTGAAGTATCAGAACAGTGGAAGTAAGCTCTCTGTCAACAACTATATCAATAGTCACAACGTCAATGTCAAAACTTCCTTTTAACATCAGAAAAAGAAAAAGAGACCAAAGATAGCTCATCCAAAGATATTATCATTGAGGAATCTCAATAATGTAGATTTTTAATTATATAGTCCACCTTTCAGCCATTATGTTTAATTATATAAGCCCTTTGTCGGCTACCAATAAAAGTAGATTCTTCTGAACTCCTTTTCCTACTTTTCCTTTTACTTTTACTTTTCTTTTTGCTTTTTGTATTTTGGACGCTAGTAAGCCTCCTTTTTATATATAATGTAAGCTACGAGCTTTGCTCGATATGAAAAATAAACTACTCAATTATTCTAGTCTTGTTTATCTCTTCTCCTCTCATTCTAAGCCTAAGGGTTGGCGTTCAAGAGACAACGAGCAAAACAAGTATGTTTAATTGTGTTTTTTAGTTTTTCATCAATCTTATTCATTTTCATACAAGTTTATTAGTCTAACTTATTTTTCTGATTAAATGCCTATTTGTACTATTTGTTGAGATATTCATCTAGCCATGATACATATCGAACGGAAGATTTCACTTAGTAGAAAGCTTATTACTACTTTTAACAACACTTATAATTAGTTTGAACAAACAAATGCTCCTGAAATTAATCTTTATAAGTTTCAAGACATACTCAATTATAATACCGAAAACTATAATCAAGAACAAATAGAATTAAAACAACTATATAAATAGTTTCAAGAACATCATAAAATTCACTATTTATAACTACTTACTCTATCCATTTATGTCATATTTCTTTTTAGTGCATAATTGTACACGCTGTAACCAATTATTAACAAACATTATTCATTTCAAAACTTTAGTCCTTCAATACAAATCAGAAAAAGAGTATTATCAAAAATGATATAACTATCTTTAATTTTTTATTAATAATAGTGGTTTAATTCCTATCAAAGAAAGATTAGATTTTGCAACTTGTCTTTATAATTTACATAATAATAATTTATTTAATAGTTATAATCAATTTATAGAACACTAAAGAATCTCTCGTGGCCAAAATAATTCAAGAATGTAATCCTCCTAATACCACTAATAAAAATAATACTAATATTTTAGATGTCAATACCTTAGAACTAATTGAATCTACAGGTGTTTTCCATATTAATACATTGCTATCACAAGAAAAACAAAAACAAATAACAAAAACATAATTAAATTTGAAAGATGGATAAGATATTACATACCATCCATTTAAAAATTTAATCAACCGGAAAATATCATTTATTATAGAAAAATGGTATATGAAATACCTATTAGAATTGATCAATGTAACATACATATTCGCATAAATTTAATTTCCTTGCTTAGTCTATAAAAGCAAGGCTTCTTTTTTGTTGTACAGGAGGTAAAGTGACAACATAGGCATAAAAGGTAGAGAGAGCTTAAAGATACCATTTCTTGGAGAGTGGATCATTAAGGAAGAACACATTGAGGTATGTTGCTCTAAGGTTAAACAAAGAGAGGCTACGAGGTGAGTTGGTTTGGCTGAGGAAGAGGTATAGGTAATAGAACATGCTCAATCTGGCAAGAGATGCAACTTCTGCAACAGTAGTGGGTGTACTAGCAATCGGAGGAAAGAACTTCTTTTTTCTTACAATAATAGATAAGTTACTTATGGAAAGGAGGAGAGGGATATGATTCAAGGTAGTGATTACACTAAAAGGAAGAGATAGGAAATCAGCTAGGATGTTACCTTTGGTAAGGTGAATGGTGAATTTATAGCATGAAATCCTTTTTATTGAGAATAACATTCCATTGCTGGATAATGTGCTAACCTTTTTCAGGAATCTTTAAGACTGATGGATGTTGACAGGCTTGCTTTAAATTTTGTATGGTTCTAGTTTTCTCTTTTTCCCATAGTGGTGGATTCTTTTGTAACAACTTTGACAGGGACGATGTATAATCAACCATGTAAGGGATGAAATCTCAAATATAATTGACAATTCTAAGGAATTATTGTATTTGTTTAGTTGTGAGATTGTCATCAGGAAAATGCAGTAGTGTATTGGCAATATGTGGACTAGGCTGATAGATCCATTGTGGAAATGCATACCTAAAAAGTGTATTTGGTCAGTTTTGATTTAGCTCTTCTTTGTTGAGCGTGTAATCCCATGTTGCTTCATAAGATTAAGGTTTAGAGTAAAGCCTGATGATCTTCATAGGTTTTAGATTATAGAAAGATGTCATCAATGTAGATCAAGGCATTTTGGAGAATAGGCTCAAAGATCTTCGTCATAGCTTGTAGAAATAGCGAAGGGAAAATCTTAAGTCCAAATGGCATAACAGTCCATTAGTATTGGGCATTCGGAATATAAAAGGCTATCATTTATTTGTCTTGAGGGGCTATTCCAAGTTTTTAAAATCCTGCTTTGAGATCAAACTTGGAGAAGATGGTAGCTTCCTTTAGAAATAGTACCTACATACTAATCTTCGGCAATGGGAATTTATTATCCTGTAGGAAAGCATTTAGAGGTTTATAGTCAATGACTAACCTCTTTTCTCCTTCCTTTTGTTAAGACCTTTTGTTGACATAAAAAGCCTGACAAGCTTAATCAGATTTAATGGGCTCAATAAGTTCTTGTTGAAAAAGGATAAATCATTCCTCTTGTGCTAGTTTCAGATCATGAGGGTTCTTGCCCAGATGAGTAGCCTTGGTAGGATTGATATCTTCGTTCTTCTTGAAAATAAGGTGAATGAAGAAATCAAGATTCTTCCATAAAGGATTGGAATAAGAGAACTGTGCATGAGACGCAGGAAAGTAGTCCAAAAGTTGGCCTCTCAAGGCTTCATACAGTGATGGTACTTGAGTAAGCTCAAATACACTCTTAATGTCAGTGTAAGAATTGAAGTTAGCACGACATCAAATTATTGTAGGTGAAATATATAATGGAGATGTCTTACAATAGACATTTATATCAATAAGAATATTTGGGCCCATGTGGATTACTGCCAAGAACCTTGGTCCATACCACACAGTCAAGGAAGAAACGAATCCTTATTTTCCTTTTAGTAATAATCCTGATTTTGAAAGAATTTCCATTAACATCAGTGAAATACTCATCATGGGAACTCTACTTTTCAAGAGGTAAAATGCTAGGCTTCATAATGTTTCTACTAGATCCAATATCCATGTACCCAATAGATTTAATAGACTAATCATACTTATCTTGGACCAGTAATTGGATTTGCATATCGGGATGAGGAATAGGCATAGGGACAAGCTTGAGATATGGTTGTTATTGTTGTAACATGTAAAGCATGTCATCTTCAGAACTAGGGAGATCATCTTCATAAATGGAGATATCAGAGGAGTCATCATCCTTATCAGAAAAATCAAGGGAATAAAATCTCAGTGTCTTTATCTTCACTGGATTGTTCTTCAATAAGGTCTTCAATGTTTCCATTATCATCATAGATCGGTATCATAGCTTTAATGGAATCCAAGACTTTAATATCCCTTTTTTTCTTATGAGTACATTAATTAGAAAAATGTCCTAATTTTTCATAAAGAAACAAAAGTCTGGTGGTTTTCCTTGATTATTTCTCCTTTTGAAGAAGTAGAAAAAGTGTCAGCGTTTCTTTCTTTTGAAGGGCTTCTAACCCTCCTTAAGAGACATGTGGGATCTGTGGAACTTCTTGTAAGAGAACTTCCTATGATGGTGTTTCTTCTTTGTGTGAAAATCACAATCTTTTTTCTCCTTACACTTGATCGTCAAATATGGCTTTTTGAATGTTTTCTTTAACAGAGGATCAACTTTAATCATGTTCTTAAAGAATAGTTATTGATCACATAGCTTATCAAGAGAAGCTAAGGTGAGCTAATAGATTTCTCCAAGAGATATATCTTTCATATCTCTTCAAAGTGCAACAATGGTCCTTTATAACTCAGTTTGTAATTATTCTAAAAGTGAGGAAATGAAAGTTTAATGGAGAGTAACATCATTGAAACAATTGAGTGGATAATAATGTTCCATCATATGTTGGAAATGTTTTCGTTAATCTCTTCGATCCAAAGAACAACACTTCATTTCAAAGTATTCTTGTCTGAACTATTTGTCGATGAGCTGAAAATCACCAATAAACTCTTTATGAATTACTCCAAAAGCAATCCAACAGATGTAAGTTGAACAAAATGAAGTCTACGATATTCATTTGGAATTTGCCACCATTCTCGTAATGTACCAGTAAAACAAGAAGTAAACTCAAACAAAATATGTCGTAAAGGATAAATTGGTCGAGTCATTTGCAAATCAATCCAAACACTGAATTTATGGAGATGCTCTCTCCATTTTCTCAGAGGAAGATCATTGAGTGTAAACTAGGGACCTAAAGTAGGTTTGGTCAGTGGTGGTTAAGGTCTGAAGGGTTCAGTTCCTTTAGACTCAGGTTCACTGATCTCTAACTCAACTTCTATAGGTTGGTCATTTACTCATCTCTCTAGTGGAAGAAAATCTTCCTCATAAGGATTAACCATCATCCACGAAATTGGAGAGGGTGTAGGAATAATAGGAATAAAAGGAATAACTGGCTAAGGATGTTTAAAGATTGACTATTGATACTTTAAATATTCTGTATCAATACCTTTGAGCATTTAACAAATACTTCTGGGTCATGGGCTTGGATTTTCAATCCAAGATTTAGAATCATCACAATCATCATGGTGATAGTGAGCTTGTTGATTAGCCCGACAAGTAGAGATCTCCTTTTTTGTTGTTCTTCTTCCTTCATCTTTGATTATAAAGCTCATCATCATCATCACTGTCTGAATCAGGGTTCAGACATACTTCACATTCTGGTTCGCACATAGAGGGATCTACATCCCAGAAAAAATATCCACAATGATGACTAACATAGATGGTTCTCTTTTAAGTTTAAAATAGTGAATCGGAGGTCTATCTTTTCCTTCTCAATGAGCCAAAAATCAATGAAACTGAGTCCACAAGAACTAAACCCTTTAGACCTTCACCATCACTAACACTAGCACTAGCACCAGCCCCACCAACCAAACCTACTTCAGGTCCCTGGTTTACATTTGATGATCTTCCACCTAGAAAATGTAGAGAGCGTCTCTATGAATTTGGCACTTGGATTAATTTACAAATGACTAGAAAAAATTATCCTTTGCGAGATATTTTGTCTAATTTTTCTTCTCATTTTACTGATACATTACGAGAATGATGGCAAAGTCTTGATGAATATCATAGACTTTAGTTTTTACAAGTCACATCTTCTGGATTACTTCTTGGAGTAATTTATAAAAAGTTCGTTGGTGACTTTTAGCTTATCGACAAATAGGTCAGACAAGAATACTTTGAAATAAGTGTTGTTTTCAGGATAAAAGAGATTTCCAAAAACATTTCCAACGTATGATGGAACATTATTATCTACTTAATGGTTTCAATGATGTTACTCTCCTTTACACATTCATTTCCACCCTTCTAGAAGAATTACAACTTGAGTTACAAAGGACCATTACTACACTTTGATGATTTATAAAAGATATATCTATTAAAGAAATCTATCAGCTTGCCTTAGCTTCTCTTGATAAGTTATGTGATCAACAGATGTTCTTCAAGAACATAATTAAAAGTGGTCCTCTGTTAAAGAAAGCAAAAAGCTATACCTGATGATCAAGTGTAAGGAGAAAAAAGATTGTGATTGTCACACAAAGAAGAAATTTCATCACAAGAAGTTCCACAGATCCCATATGTCTCCTAAGGAAGGTCACAAGCCCTTTAGAAGAAAGAAACATTGAAGTTTTGTCCGCTTCTTCAAAAGGAGAAATCCTCAAGGAAAACCACCAAATTGTTGTTTTCTTTGTGGCAAATCAAGACATTTTGCTCGTCAATTTCCTCATTAGACAAAAAGGTATATCAAACTCCTGGATTCCATTAAAGCCATTATGTCAATCCTTAATTATCATGGAAACATTGAGGACCTTATTTCTTGAACCCCGTTTCCGGAGCCCAACGTTCCAATATGATACCAAACTTGTTAGACCCTGTTTCCAAAACCCAACATTCGGAGACAAAACGAAGCCTCTCATCCCATAAGGGTGGCGTGCTCATAGCAATCGAACATCAAACAATCAAATTTAAAGATTTCACAAGAAAGAAAAAATCCAATCTTATTTCATTAATGAACCCAAATAAAGTTTATACAAACTCATTTCAAAATACAAAATACAAAATTACACATGATACAATTGAATGTTTATGCTTAAAATGATTCTAAAATACAAAAGTTCCTAGCTAACTTAATTACAAAAAAAATCTCTAACTATCATGGAGTTCCAATGCCTTGCAAGGATTGCTAATCTTCTCTTTCTGCACCTGAGGAGGGAATCGTAGGGTGAGCTACACAGCTCAGTGGCTAATATATTTATAGCCATTGGCAATGAGCCACAAAATTAAAAAGAAATATATGTACATTCATATATTCATATACGTCTATACCTCATTAGACTAGCAATTCTATCATTTACAGTTCATAGCTCAAAATATCATTACATAGAACATGTCGGATGTAATTTAACACTAAGCATCACACTCAAATTTGCATTCCATCTTAAAATATCAAAATGCATCATACTTGTTAGTTCAAATATGCAATGCACAAACAATTGGCTCGAGGGTTCCGTGAACAAAACAGAGAAACCGAAGTTTACTTTGTGAACGAAACAAATCCACTTTTTGGATTTCGTGTGCAACAAATGGGCAGCTGGGAAAAGGCTTTACGTCGACATGCACGTGACTACGAAACGGTTCCTCTCTCGCCCAAACACAATCAAATTTATGCTCAATACATTTTATGAAATGCTTTCATACTTTTCATGCTCTTTCCTTTCTTTTCATTTATACAAAATGCCATCACATGTTTCACTGGCATAATTTGATCAAAATTCCTTATTCTCATGCTTTTTATTCTTTACATTTAATCGAAATGTCATGATACAATTCCAAGGCACAGCATGATCGTACTCACAATTCAATTCTTATCAAATGTCATACATTATAATGAAATTTCCATATCACAACATTTCAAAGAAAGTCATTTTTAGCACACAATATATGCACAAGGCATTTGCCCATCACATAACAACTATAAACATATTACCATTGCTTGCGAAAGTCCAAGTCAAGGTTTTCTTTCCCCTTGCTCTTGGGTAGGATTCTCTTGGTTCCCTAAAACAAACCAAGTCTCACTCAATAGGAATCCAATAGAAAATCTCATAATGCAAAAACACTAAAATTTACCTTCATTCTTTGCCAAATGAAGGGATCTTTAGCTAAAAAGGAAGATCTTCTCTTCCTCTACCTTTTTCCTTTCTTGAACAGCTCCAAAATCTCTCTTGAAGACTAAGGAAAA
>JAOQMS010000007.1:149794-160147 GCA_027563885.1 Erythroxylum longipes
AAACGTTCATTTGTTTCTAACATTATTATTTGATTGTCATCAAAATTACTCATCGTAAAGTCTTTTGACTTAACATTACTAGCTACCAATATCAAGAATCAAGATGGTGGCATCCGAGGTAGTACCACAAATCTGAGTTACCAGTGTTGAGAATTCTGAATTTAAGGTTCATTTCTCTATTTGTAAACTTGTGTGAATTATGTTCGATGATTTCTCTCTGAGATCTCTACCTTCTGTTGGATCCTTGGGATTTGTTAGTCCTAATTCCTAAAGTTATTATTATATTTAGGAACAAATACCCTTATTACTACTTTTGATATTAATGCCAAACAATTTTCTATAATTTTCAACTTATTTTTTACTTTTAATAATAGGCATAAATCAAATTTAATGGACAATAACAGTTTCCAATTGTGGGAATGGGTCTTCGTTTATTAACATAAACGAAGAACTACATAATTGGTACAGAGGTCTATTAATACACAACTTTATTCTTAATTGGTATAGAAGCTATTTTTGATATATCCATATAATATATATTAAAATAATAAAGTAATAATAATTAAAAATAAATAAAATACTAAAAAGGTAATAAAATAAATATAGAATAAGATAAATAATAATTAATAAAAGTAAATAAATAAATACATAAACAAGAAAGAAGACAAGTAAATAAATAAATCAAATAAGTAATTATAAAAAAATATTTAGGTAAGATGGAATAATTCGTAATGCAAACAAAGTTGGAAGATAACAAAATGCGTTTGAAAAAGATTTATTGATCCTTTTAGAGAGTGATTTTGTTGTACGTGTTGGTCTAGAGATTATATTATTGAGTTTACTTCTCTACCTTGTTATGGTGTTTGGCGAATTTATAGTTGTCTCTTAGTAACCACTTACTTCTTATATTTTAGCTAACTACTTGTCACTATCTAATTGATTCTAGTCTCATGTTCTAGAATTATGCCTTATATAACTGTTTTAACTTTTATCTCTCTTAGTCATGCTTTTGTTAACAACCTTTTATCATTAACTCAACTTCCATTTTTCATTCTAATATTTAATTTTCGATCAATTCATATATTTCAACTAACTAACTCTCTGCACTATTTTTCTTTACAACAAATGTCAATTTGTCTGGAATTCTTAAATTTTGAACTTCTTCATCAATCCTCATACGTATAAATTCTTTGGGCAAACAAATTTCAAGACTTCTAAATTTGGGCCCCTTTCACTTTAGGCTAAATGGACTTATTTTATTTTAAGCTATCAACACATAACATATAATAAAATATCAAATGAAGTATTCATGTATAACTTGAACTCACAACCTGTGCTTTTGCGTAGGGATTTCGATAATTGTGGTAGCAAACCAATGTTTGATTCATTTATCAGATTATAATTTGAATTTTTTTATCTATTGTTTCTTGGGAATTAGTTTCCCACTTTAAATCTAATGCGAATTCTTTTGTTCTTATGTTAATAGATTAATTGATTGAACTAAGTTCCACACCATTTATTTATTCAAGGTGATACTTGAAGAATAACTTCGTACAATGAAGGTCTTAAAATTAAAGGCACGAGTCATGTATTTCCAGTTAGCACTGAGGCAGTCTCCAAATTTGTTGAAAAGACAAACCGTGAACTATCGCAGAAAAGAATCATTATCATTTTTATATCTTTACAGAAAGAATATTCGAAAACAGATTATTTTTAACTTTTAATGGATGTGGAATCTCTGCCCTCTCTTTTCGGCACTTTTTTCTAGTGTACTTTAACCATTCGTTTTCACGGTTGCTAAAAGAAAAAGATGAAATCTTAAACAAGGAATAGGAAAAGGAACTTTCTTAAGTTGACATCATCAAGAAAAAAGAAATAACAATCACTTGAACATGCTGAGGTTGGCGTGTCTATTTACCTGCATGGGATAAGATAGGGAGTCAGGTCAGAAAATCAAATCATATAGCCAACACATTCAGATTCTTGATAAGAAAGTTTTACCGTTTCCACCAAACACCTTTCTCATGAAAGTTAGAAAGATAATGAGTAGTGCAACCCCAGCCAATAGACCAATGATAATTGCAAATGTCTTCTCACCCTCATTAGTAGGTCTGCCTGCAATACCAAATTAACACCAAAAAAAAAAAGAGTATAGTCAGTACAATCCTAGCTAGCGTCTTCCTGCTTTTCACATAAATTTGATCAAGTTACCGACAGGAATAGGGCTACGGATCTTTATGCAAAATAAGTGGAATCTAATGTATGCATATGCCCTTGCACTTTCTAAAACTTCGTTAAGTAACATCTGTACATATCAAAGAATCATAATGATACAGTCTACCCACTTCTGTTTTATTCAACTTCCTAAATATATACTTCTACGGGTGAAAAACAAAAGTCGGTAGTGAAGCAAAAAGCAAAACCTGATCAGAAATTGAGCAACACTAAAAATATGGCCATATGGAATCACCAAACATTTTTCCATGGCTTACCATTATGAGACTCGGAATACACTCGATCAGACCCCGGCGTAGAGTATCTAACGTAACATTTAGCCAAGAAAATATCCCCATAATTGGCCATGCCACAGTCGGTTTTGAGGCGTCCGATAGCCTCGGACACACAATCCTGACATTCACCCATACTCAGATCTCCAACACATTGGGCAAAACCTTGGACCTCTCCTGAACCTCCGACTCTATAAGGGCCACCAGCGTTAGCAAGGCCTGCCAAAACTCCATCTCTCATGTTCACAGTATCTGTATCATAGCCAACCGACGGACCACATTTTCTCAACACAACAGTCTTGTCTTCCCCACCTAAGAAGCTTGTGTTATCATACTTGGCATAGCACCCTTCAAGTTGCACTGCTCCACCGCATGTTTGAGGGCACAAGGAGCCCAGTTTACTCACTGCATGAGCAACACAAGTGGCACAATCGGGCATGGACAGGTCTCCGCGACACTGATAAAGGCCATAGACAATGTCTTGAGGGCTTGAGCCCAGAATGGTGTAGTTGTTATAGGAGGAGTAGGTGGCCGAGTTTACAAGAGAGGTGAGGAGAGAGTTAAGGTTGTACTCGTAGGGTGAGTTTTGTACATATTTTTGCCGAGTGCAACCTCCGAAGACAAAGGAGTCAGGTGAAGAAAGTGAAGGAATGGGAAATAGAAGAGTGAGAGACAAGAGAAATGTGAAGAGTAGTAGTGAAATAGAAATTGTTCTTGCCATATGTTCAGCCAAAGTTCTAGCTCCGACGTAGAGATAAGAATAGTAATTGGATAGAATCGAATGTAGGCAAATTAAGGCGATAAAGCTTAATATAAGACGTCCCTCTCCAGAATGATCACTCTTTTAGTCTGTGACGGGAACCTATTTTCAATTCAGTCTTTAATTTTCCTATCTACTCTATAATATTAAATCGTATATATATATAGTATTAATAAAATTCAAGTTAAATATACGTACATAATATTAGCGATGCATATCTCCAGTTTGATTGTCAAATATTAGTAAAGTTTAATTTTAACGTGAAATAATTAATAGTGATTAAAGAGTTAACATTAATTAAAAATAATATCGTTAAGGTAAAAAGACAAATTATAATTATTCTTTTAGTCCTCATATGTAAATGTATCCACCAGATCAATAACCATACTGTGCTTTATAACCTTTAATTTTCGGATACTCATTTCCCTAATCTATGATGGCTATGAAAGGAATAGATATATAGGTTCAACTTCTGTGGAAGGTATCGTCCGCAGACAAAATTTTTAGGTGGTCCAAACTCGATCGACTTATGGTGCCCATAGCTCGTACAGTCTTTTGTTTTGAAATAGCCAATACAAGTTGATGAATCATTTTTGCTTTGTTTTCTGTATGTCTTTTTATTAGCCCAATAGTTTTACGGTAACTTTCTGGTTCAAATAATTAACTTCCGTTAGAAAATGAGATTAAACATGAAAACTGTATATACATATATATTGTTGCCGTTCTGTTGTTTGTAATCGCCGCTTCTTTGTTTCATTTATTTATTTATAATAAAAATGATATTGTTTTGACTTTCAGGTCATACAGAAAAAGAAATCCAAAACCACGGTGAGTATAGGTTGCTAGCTAAGCTTGTTAAGCCAATTAAATGCGCACAATCATTAAATCGTGGTTCCTTTAGTTACCATAAAAAATAAAAATAAACATAAGATATGTATTTCTTATGTCAAGATTCCAAATCACAATACTATATTATTATCATGTTAATGATATTTACAACAAACTGTCCTGTGGAATGAATATACACACCTTTAAGACCATCCACCGTCATAGTATATACTAATACTATACACACATACATAGAAAGAGATTGTTATCTGTTGATATGGAATCTAATGAGTTAAACTAAAATTATGTTATGCTTTTTATGATGCAGATGGGCCTTTTTCAAGTACAGACACACAAACAGCTGTGTCCATCGCACTACTTCCCTTTTCACATTCTTACTTTATAGGCACAACTTTCTTACAAGCAAAAGAAAGAAGCCATTTCCTGAGCTAAAAGGAAAGGCTATACATTCATATTTACGTATATTCAAAAGCTCTCTATTAAGTCGTTCGGAAAACTTGCAACCGAAGAAATTGTGAGAAGTAAGAGACGCCCAAGTGGACCTTAAGCCCACTCATTTCCATGCTTGGGTGAAGAACAAAGTTAAAACTTGTAAATTTGCTCAATCACAATCACATGCCAAACCATATCAAAGTGAAAAAAAGAAAATCTTCGTATTCGGGATTAACGTCCCAAATCGAAATGGGGTCATCCTTCCAGGACAACTAAAAAGAAAATTTAATTCATAGGTGACGAGATGGCCTCAATTATTACAAAATTCCAAATAAAGAGCCGGTGGCATTAATGGCTTTTGACTCATTTACGTTTGTGCGAGGATAACAATTGCATGGAAGAAGTGTGCTTGGACGGTTAAATTAGTAGGAGGAACTCCCCATAAAGTATATCTCAAGTAATTTTCTCCGTTATAATAAGCATACAACTTTAAAACTCCTTTTACTCACACCAATGAACAAAGATTCAATATGTGTTATATAATGCAAACATACGTTCTCTAGCCTCCCATAGCTCTTAGAAACTTTTTAGTATGTTTAACTATCTTCCAACAACTTATATCTTATATGTTTATACTCAGAATAACCTAAAAAGTCATTAGAAACAAAAATTAGTTGTTACAACATCTAGTAACAATAACTTTAGTTGACTAATCTAGCATATTTATAGACCATTATATCTCACTGGTTGACCATTGTATCGACCAACCAATGTGATATATAAACTCAAAGTACACAATTTTTCATTTCTCTGGACACAATGGTTGATCAAACCTAGACATTGGTCAACCAATATGTCCAAAGATAGTACACTGGTCAACCACACCTATAGATTGGTAGATCAGTATGTATGAAAACATATTTCTAAACTTATTTCAAAAGTTTCTTAAAGAAAATTTTAAAAATTAAGATGTATTCTTCATAAATCAAAATAAATTTCCGATTGATTATGAAAGGACTTATGCATTAAGTCCTATATACAAATGATCATGCAATGACTAAGCTCTTAATTTATTGAAATAAGTAAGATAAGGTTACAAGAAGGATTATAATGATTTGTTTAAGTCTTAAGATGCTGGATTCGTCCTTTTTTTAATTCTTCAATTGAATTGTATATATGCTCCACTTTGCTCATTTTTTCCATTCAATTGAATCATATTTTTACTTTACCCTCCTATTGAACTTCATCATTCACTCATTTCTTGATTCTATTATAATAAAGTTACTAATATCACCAAAAGTAAATATATTAGTAGTAATATATTTTGTTATCATCAAACCAATAAGTTAATACTTACTTGTTCAACACTTTGGTCTTTATTCTCCCATGAGTGTATGAGAGGTGCTTAATTGATTATGAAATTATCCATAATACTTATCGATTATTGACATAAAATTGCTTAAGATACTTGCTTTGACTCATATGTGATTTTAGGCACAATTTGGAAGCAAAGAAGTTAAAGTGAGTAGAAAGCTCTATATTTTGGCCATTTTTTAAGATTAATTTTCACTTGTTTTCATATAGCAAGAAGAAGAAAGTAACGTGGTTTGCATGCAACGTTGGACTTAAAACGTTGAAGTAACACTACAGCAAATGGTAAGTAGATCAAGCAAAATGCAAATGGCCAAGTGTAAAACGCTGCAGTAGGTGGATAGCCAACACCCAAAACAATAGAAGCACAAGAAGAAAACAACTGTAGCCAGTGCATGGAGGAAGGAGCAGTAGAAACGATAGTGTGTGTAGCAACATTTCATACAAACGTTGTTCACGTAAATGCTGTTTACGTGAACATCGTTCATGCAATTAACGCATACACGCCACAACATAAAACTCAATCAACATATGGGCTGAAACATTGTCGTAAGAGCATTAGGTTTTAAAGGGTTGGCTTTAATAGAAATAAAAGGGAGTAGAGTGGTCTTCTTTTTGAAGCGGGGGCGTGAGAATAAATAAAAGATAGCGTGAAGCTAAAGAACAGTAACGTGGATTAGGGGAGAACACTCGGCTGAAGCATTTTTTGGAGAGACCCATAGAGTGATAGCTTCCCGACGTCGATTCGGAGGCGACGTTGATGTCGATGACCTGGGTTAAGTCTATTTCACTATTTTTGTTGTTTCTTTCTTTCTTTAGAAATTGAATGTGTTATCCTATGCGTATTGATTTGGGTTTTGTGTATGAATAATGGTTTTATCGTTATAATTTGATTGTTTGTGTATGAACCCATTGGGTATTGTAAAATCATGATTTTAATGCATTCATTAAATCATTTATTTGCAAACCCATTGCTAAAATTTTGATATAATGTGTAATTGTTATGTTGAAATTCATGTGTAGCGACTAATGATTCGTAATCATTAAGGATAACATTACCTTGGTTAAATGACGCATCGTATATGGTTGTTGCCTTGATTAATAGGTTTTCTTAATTCGTAATGCTACTGCCTAATTAAATCTAGAGATCATATCCTAAGTTATTCGATGGTTAGGTTTAATTATCGATTATATCTTGATTAAACACTACCTAAGGGAAAACTCAGGTTAATTATTAACCCATGATTAATAATTGCTAAGAGAGGTTTAAGAACAACAAATCAATGAAATATGTTTAATTAGGATTTAGGTTGAGATCAAACCAAAGAACCAAGTCCTTACCGAATTCCTCACTTTTATCAGTTTTTGCATGTTTTCTTTAATTTGTTTTTATTAGTCTAGTTTCATTTTATTTTCTTATTTCTAAAACCAAAACCCCCTAAACCTAAACACTAGTTACTTTCATTTCGGAAACTTTACACACACTCTCTGTGGGATTGACCTAGACTCACCACTGCTACAGTAGTTGTCTAGTTATTTTATTTTGACTAGCGTTACAATGTGCGGTCAATTTTGGCCTCATTGTCGAGAAGTGCAGTGTTTTAATTTTTATTTATAATTTTAATTGATTTTTTCTATATATTTGTTCATAATTGGTTTCTTTTCAGTTATTTCAAGATCCTTTCATTTTTTGTTTCGTGTTTGTGAAAAAAAATATATAGATGGAAGTAATTTTTCTGTCACTTTTATTCTTAATCCTATAACCAAAGATGGACTAATCAACCTAACTTTGGTTATGGATGGGATAACCATCAGAATTACTTCTATGATAGTTTGCAGGACACACAATAATTCTCGTATGGACCAAAAGCTTCTTGTCAAAACTCAGGTACATCTCTGGAAAAAATGATGAATGTTGTGATTAATAACAATCTTCACTTTCAACAGGGTGTGCAGCAGCTTCAAGAGAGTATGCAACAACTTTAACAGAATAACCAATAGTTCTAGCAGGAAATGAGGCATATAATGTCTAGAAACTAGAACTTGTTAAGCCAAATGGGTTAAATGGCAATGATGATCGAACGCCTAGAATCACAAATGGAAGAGGAGCAGTCATATCAACATGAGGCATACCTTATGGACGTAAGTGCAGAAATCTTACAAGGTGATGAAGAGCTTGAGAATTTTAAGAGCATTACTCAAGGAGTTATTTGTATAGAAGAACCAGAGGAGGAGCTCGAAGCAGAAAAACACATATCTTTTCGCTCGAAGGTAAGTATTGAGTTCCATTTTATTGTTGAGAATGACTCTTCACCTTTACATAGCAGATTGGAGGAATTAAATATGGAAGAAAAAGGTGAAGAGACATTTGAGATCTTTTCAGAGTGCAAGGACTCAGTGACGAATGAAAGTCAGAGAATAGGGGAGATGCTGAATACGATGAATCATTAACCAAGGCCCTATCCAGAAGAACCTCATGTGGAGGAGTAGCATGTGACACTTGAAGATCACAATTTTGTCACGTGAGGAGGAAATATGAAGTCTAGCCAGTGACCCTAAACCAAGGCGCTTCTTGGGAGGCAACTAAAGGAAAGTAAATTTATTTTCTTTAAATTTCCATATTACTTTTTATTTGCATGTGTGTTTCTACGTTAATTTGTTTCTTGCTTGCTTTTAAGTTTTCAATCAAAATAAGATAAAGAATAAAACAAATAAAACAAACATTTTTTTTGTTTTCTATTGCTTCTAGGATTATATAGTCATGAGTAGATAATGAATTGACTAGATTATTTCATAACAACTTTAACATGTATTTTTACTCTTGTGATTGGTCGATATGCATTATCTTTAGAAGAGTAGTGACTAGTGGTAGACAAAGCTAGTGAGATTTTGAGCCTTATTAGACTTACGTCTTCATTTCAATCTCATTGTCTTTTGATAATGCGTGACCTTCATGACATGTACATTCTGATTTTTCTTTGAATTTCTATTCGAGACCACATTTTTATCATATGCATTAACATGGAAATGATTATGCATTCTTTGTTTTTCCGAACAACATTAGCTAAATATCCTACCCTATTGACATGGTTTTTTCCTTGTTGACCCCCTTTGAGCTTTATACCTTTCTTTTTGTATAAACCACATTTTATGCTTTTAAACTTAATCAAAAGTCTTACCCAAATCATAAAGCTAATGGAGCATTTATGATTGATGAGTTTGTGGATGTATAAAAGTGTAACTGTGGGGGTGTACATATATATGGTTTGGTTAATATTAGGATGTTTTGTTATTTCTTATCATTGAAATTCCTATGTTAATGTAGTTTTTTTTAATGTTAAAAAAAGGAAAAGAAAGAAAGAAAAGAGAAAAATACAAGAAAAGAAAATGAAAATGAAAGAAAAAGAAAAAGAAAAAGAATGAAAAAATTTGTTTAAATAAATTTATCAAGGAAGAAATGCATATGAGTTTGCAAAGTTATTCATAATTAATGCATCTTCCTAAAGTTTTAATCTAACACCCCACTACTATGAAGTACATACCGGAACACCTATGGACATTCCAGTATATAATCTATAATAATGGCATTTTAGAGTAAACACATCCAAATTAATCATGGATCAACTATTATACAGAAAAGTCACCAAATTTTAAAACCAACTACATTCCTCATTTCATTTCATAAAAACCAAACTTATGTTGTAGCTTTACAAAACCATCTGAATATATAAAATGTCAAATTCCTATACATAACACACTGCTTGGAAGAGGAATTGCACATAAACTACTAACTAATCCTTCAGTCTACTAACTTTTGAGCCATTTCTTGACAAAAATACAAGAATTAGTCTTCTCGTAGAGTCTGTCTATCTCTAATGTCCTCTCTCGGACCTAAAATATCAACGTTGCAATTTTGGTGAGTTTTGCGAACTTAATGATGTAACTGTCCTCGATGGTTCACCCAATCCATACTACATATCAAGTCATATAAGCACATAATTCACAATTTTCCATTTAACAATTTGCACCATATATCATAGAATGCACATATCCCAATCAAAGTTAAGAACATATTCACATTACAATTCAATCAGTCAATTACATTTAACAAGTGTATATGCAATGTTCATGTGACCCACTTTCAATTATTACGTTGTTGTGACTGAGTGCCTAAACTGTCTTTTATCCATTGTGGATACAGACTCATTGATACTGTCCCTTACCCGTTGCGAATACAAGGCTCATTGTATATATCGAGCCTTCAGCTCTATACCACATTTCGGAGCTTTAAGCTCATTTTCGGTGGCTACTTATGTCACAACTATCATTATCTAATCATGCATTCCTGTATGAAATACATCTCATTCATATTCAATTAATTATATTTTCAATCATTCCCATTTTCAATCTCATTCCCATTCAATCACATTTTTA
>JAOQMS010000007.1:181926-243179 GCA_027563885.1 Erythroxylum longipes
ACAGAGAATACAAAACACAGACGAAGTCTGGCTCATATCAGAATGCATCTTGACAGACAAAGCAAAACTTATCGTCTTTCATACCTCTAAGAAGTCTATGCATCATTTGCATTGCTATGATACTTTCAATATGAAAGTATCATCGATATTACTCTCTTTTTAACTCCAGAGCACTAAACAACTCCAAGGAGTCAAACTCACATACATATACTAAAATTACAGACTATTATTTATGCTTCCATGTTCTTTCTACATTTTCTTTCTTCTCTAGTTACTTTTTAACTTAACTAACATTCAAAATCCTCATATCTATTCTCTACACTGCAAACCCCTTTTCATGTAGATATGTATATCAAACATGTACATGCTTATCTATGCAATGGAGTAGCATCACAATGACTTACTTGCTTAACAAACACTTCAACACTGAAAGTACAAGTTAACACCACAGAAAGCTGCTCAAGTGCTATGTGGTGATGAAGGTCTGGGGAGAGAATCACGATGTGAAGGGTTTCAGTGAAGAATGAGGAATATGGTAGATTTTTCCTAACTTAAACAATATAATACGTGAGTCCATTCCATACCCCTTACATGTACTATTCATCTCCACTGACTCACCATTTGTCATAATGACAATCTAAAATGAAACCTTCCTAATTTAAACAATATTATCCCCATGCTCCTCACGTGTACTAAATGCCAAATGAAAGCATATATATAATTGTATAGATGTACCAAATAGTATATCAGAACTTATATCTAACGTTCATTTAACTTAAGTCCTATAAATGTTTCACATGTATGTGTCTAGCCGTATGTATAGGGGACGAGATGTTACAATTATAAATTCTAAATAAAATAAGTTTCTTTCGTAATAACGTTTTTTTTCGCGTTCTATAATCTAAATGTCACACTAAGGTGAAAAGTATATGAACCCATAGTTATAATGTTGATAAAATTCAAATTCGATGGAGTTACTCCAACATCAATATTACAATTTGCATTATGTAATGTAGATGACTAGTTAAGAGAGACTGAGAATCCAAATGTCATACATCTTGGAAGTTGACAGATTATAAATATAGGCAGAAGAACAACATGCTATCTCATTGAATACAAATAAAATAAGAATGAAAAAGTGCACAACTACATACCAACTTTAGAATGTAGTAGCTCTAATTTCACCCTACTTTATAAATTTTTACATTCAATCGTTATTTAGACAATTCGTGGTAGCTGGTTGAGTTGAATATGAGCCTGAAAAGGAAATAGTCTGAATCGAAAATCGTCTGAACCAGTCAGTTATCCGGCTCGGTTTTATTTAAATAACCTGTATGTATAAAATTGGCCAATTTTTCAGAAATCGACCGATTTTTTAGCAAACTAGTCAAACTGATCAGCCAATATACATAATACCATAACTTCAGATCTCCCAAATCAAACTGTCTCCTCGCCTCCACTACCTTCTCTTTTCTCAAATCTCATAACAACTGCTGCTATTGCATATGGCTTGGACAAAAAAGTGTCGAGAAAAGGAGAGCTTTTTTTTACTATCTCAATCCCTCTTGTAGACTTGTGGGACTTATTTGACTTTTTTTTCAAAGTAGGTGGTGTTAATTGGAGTTAATTTCTAGAACAATCTGAGCCTGAATTTTATGGTCTTGCTCCACCTGTGTCTTCTTGATTGCGAAGATGGTTGAGTCAAGAGTTGTAGCTGTAGCTCCAAGGACTAGAACGCATGAACTAGAGTACTCCCAATTCCTTATTAGATAGCAGTCATGGTCCAACCACCCCTTCCATACGACTGTCTAATGTGCATATCCTTTCTTGTAAAGGAGCTCGCCTTATAGAATCTGAGATCTTGAAAAGAAGTGAAAGGTACAAAAGAAGCCACCTTTGTGAAGCTACAGGTGCTAACAACATGACTGTTACGGAGTTTAGAGTAGAAAAGGAAGAGAACCATCATCTTTTGCTCGATTTGGAGACCACTTCCAGAACTCGGTGCATTGCCCTCTTTGTTGAGCTTCTCTTTTTGCTTGAGTCTCCATTTTCCTTTTTTTCTTTGATTTTGTGTTCTTGTTTGTCTTCAGTTTTGTAGTATCTTCTAAGTTTTTTTTAATGATGTTTATGTTTTCTTTAAAGATGGCGCCTGAACTCCCTCTACTAACTTATTTTTGATCATATTTAAATTTAAATTATACTATATTATAAATTTAAAATTGAGAATAATTTCATACATTACTAATTTGTAATTTATTTTAATGCAGTAAAAGAAATTGAAGGGAATATTTTAGATGAAAGTGTAGTTTACGAATCTTTAAATAGTGTTAGAGAATTTGGAGCTTTTGACAATGATGAGACGCAACCTCTTTCATAAATACAATTTTGATTTTGATTTTGATTTTAAGTTTTATATTAGACTCATTTATTTATTATTAGTTCATTATATAATAATAGACATTGGTGTATTTTTATTTCAATAAAATATTTTATTTTTACTTATTCTAATAAGTTTTACTTCTTATTTATTATATACAGATTTTATAGCAGTTTATTACCGATTAAACCTCTAAACTTTAAACCTTTCTTTCAACCGGTTCAATGTTCTGTTCAGTTTTTAAAACATTGGTTAAATATGTTTTAGCCATTTTTTTATTCAATCATTGTTTTAGACAATTCATGGTAGCCTAATTCAGTTGAATATGAGCCTCTAAACGACATACACACGTTGAAACTTTTCACATGTAAATTTTTTATTCAATCATTGTTTAGACAACTCATGGTAGCTTAGTAAAGTGGAATATGAGCCTTAGAAGGATACAAACACGAGTTATTGAAACTTTCCAACGATACATGTGAACATTGTAAACTGTAGCAAACAGAACTAAATAACACCTCTCCCCTTTCAATTGTTTGTGATTATAATTTCTTAATAAATTTTACAAAGCATAAATTTAAACCTACCAGTCTACTCATTTACAAACTATAATACTGAAATCAACTGTGTAACATCAACCAAAAAAATCGTCTCGTAGTTCAAAATTTGAAAACTCTTTGCTATGGCAAAAGATTTGAACTTTGGAAGTCTTATCTCTTATTTAAAAAATATACCTGTGAATGGCACAATTGAAATTGCAAACACCCATGGGCTGAGTGGCCCGTGATCCGGCCCGGCAAATCAACCTTACTTACTTTATATTTTTAAAATAAAAAATAAAAAACAATTGTTTTTAGCAAAGCAACATTGAAGTCATGAGTTAGGCTAAGGCGAAATCATGAGATCAAATAATTTTAGCCCGTAACTTGCATATGGTCCGATCAACTCTGAACCAGGCCAAATTAAAATTGACTTTTCTACAAACAAAAACCATGAATGAAGTGTCAATGTAGGAGAGAAAAAAAAAAGAAAAAAGAAGAAAGAAGAAGCGGAAATGCTTAAACCAACCATAAAGATAATCGTAGAGGCAGGCTGAGCTAAGGTTGGACCAAACAATTTTAGCATGTAAAGACTAAAATTAAACCGGGCGGATTAAAATTGACTTCTTTGCAAACAAAAACCATAAATGAAGTGTCAAGATGTGAAAGAAAAAAAAGTAAAAGAAGAAGAAGAAGAAGAAGGAGGAAAGAAGAGGAGGAAATGCTTAAACCAACCGTAAATATAATTGTACACATATCTCATGCCCAGCAATTGAAACAAAAATTAACCGTCGTTGTTAAGAAGTAGACAAGCGACAGGTGACGAAAGAACCGAATGACAAGCAACGTGCGATGACAGGTGACTGGCAACGCGACAACAGAGGGAGAGATACAAAGAACACTAAGAGGAAGCAGCTAAGCAGGCAGCACAGAGATAGACGAGAGACATAGGAGCCAAAGTGCAATGAAGTCTAGGATAACTCGCGACGAGGCGAAATATTCAATAAAGAAACGACACTGTTTTGTCACTTAATATCTTTCATTTCGACATCAATCCAAAGATAAAAATGTTACTATACATGGAATAAGGGGCGAGTTTTCTTTATCGTATTTGTACAATATTGCAATCAATGAAAAATTCCAATCATGTTAAAGTAGTGAATAAATTAGTATTTACTCGGGTTAATGAAGAATATTTGCGTATGTTCAACCCAAAAGGAGGATTGAGCTTAAATGTTTCTTCAAAACCCACCTTGACATTTTCTCCCTATTTCAGATGAAGCTTCTTGGGTTTCAGTAGGAACTGACACTAGAGTAAACAACAAATCCAAAAAGTGACGGTGATGCTAAAGAAGATAGCTTGGAGGTGGTTAACAGGTAGGGTTCCTGATCCATCTGATGCTATGAATTGAATTGTCTGTTAGAGAGTATCAGTTTGCTTTTGAAAACTTCTACTTCAGGAGGTAAGAGTATCAGGAAGCTCCATTGAACACGTTAATCAGCCGCTAAAGGTATCTGATGATTCAGATGTCTCCGACTCTCCTTCTGCATAATTGAAGCCATGAAGGTTCATTGAGACCAAGAACAATTAGACTAATTGAATGCAGCTCAGCAGATAAAGATGAATGCACTTAAGAAAGACATTAACCAATATTCCCATCAGCCTACCAAAAAGTGACTTGATGGTTGGCCTCTTCGATTTTGTGTTCTTCTTCTTCAATTCAGCTGTCCAAAAAGATTGAGATGAGTGAAGAAGAAAAAAGTTTAAATTTACAAATCAAGTTAATTAAAAAACAAAATTTTATGGAATAAGCTCAAGTCTAAGCATCAATTGGTCTCCGTATAATGTCAACATTTCACTGCCAACCAGTTCCCTTTGCTATTATTCTTAGGATTTCAAAAAACACCCACATCAACCCAAATTAGTTTCCATCTCTCTCTCTCTCTCTCTCTCCAGCAGCCCTTCCCCAACCACACAAATACACTCACACACGCACAAGCTTGCATGTGTCACTCGTCAGAAACTAAAGTGATTGTTACTAAAACAAGAGGATGATTCCTTTGTTCTCTAAGGAAGATACTATTCGTTCATGACTCCCAAGGCTAATAGACATAGAAGTTTGCATGGTTAAGGAGCCTGATATTAAGATATTTCTTGTTACAGTCATATCTTGGCCTGACATAGAAAACATAAGCTGACAGAAATTAAAGCCATCACAAATCCACCAGAATAAAATGTTCAAATATCTCCAAAGAAATATTTACCCATCCCTGGCACTTGGTAATCATTTACAATCTCGAAGTTTTTATATGTGTAGCCCACGAAATTTATATCCTTAGATGAGAGCATCTGAAAAATATTCAGAAAAATTAGAAGGGGAATAAGCTAACAGAGAGAAAAATACTCAAATCTAATAAGATGAAAGTAAAAATGCTCGGAAACTAGTTGAGGAATCTCAGCAAGAATACGGGTGCATCAATAATCATATTAGGATGAGGAAAATTTAAAGATACTTTGGTTTTAAACATTCGCCGGGATTCACACAGGAAAGACTTCCGTGGCAAAAGTTCATAAACTATGTTTCACTGGGCACAACATGCAAAGCTCTTCAAAGCAACGTATGAATCAGCAAGGACAGTAACGACTGTATATCTTTCATTATCTTGCAGAAAAAAGTAGGGTAAAATATAAAGATCAACGTCCACAATTTTTAATATTTCAAAATCCATATATAACTCCTGTTCTTTCACTAGCCTGATATCCTATAAGCATATATTCAAGAATAATGCCTTCCATAAAGAAAATGTTGATGTTCCTAGGTTCCTTTTTTATCCTATTGAACTTACTCTACAAACAATTGTATAACCTCATTACAGAAGCCCTTGAACAAATATAAAAGCAAAGTCATATTAACAATCAAAATGGTCCTAGGCAAATAGTCTACTCACAATCAACAACAAATTAACTTACGATATGATGGCCACAAATTTTAAAACAATGAGCAAACCATTGAAAAGAACTGTCTATGGTTAAAATGAAGTCAAGGTCTCAATACCAAATTATCCATGAACAGAACTGGAATAACAGGGGAAGAAAAGCATTTAACTTGATATTCCATTTACTCGAGATTGAGATAATAACTCTTTATTTCGATTAAGTGAAATAGATTCTAAAAGATATTACAACTGAAACACTTCACAGTTAAAGGTTACAAATGGATTGAATAGAAGCAAGAAGACGATACAAAATATGAATCCGTGGGCTGGGCATTCATAAAATGCATGTAACTGACCTTCCTCCATGGACCACTTCTTGATGAAGTTTGAGTCTGATGCTCAGACTATAAAGCCAAAGATAAAGGAAAAAGAAACAAGCGTAATGAGCAATAGGAATCATTGCAGAATATCTAAAGAGAATCAATCAGAAATTTATACGTCAATACCTCTTCAAACTTCTCAAAGTTTTGAGTATCCAGTTCATCATTGACCTCAGGGATAAAAGCAGCTTCCTTCTGATAAAGATTATCCCAATCCGTACCAATAAACCATGCATGAACCTGCAAAGTGGAACTCAAGAAGTAATTCAATGTATCGACATTGCTTATCCAGCAAGACCAAAGTATTCAGAAAAGGACACACCATACAACACCTTTATTTCATCTGCGCCTTTTGATCCTAATCTCTGGTTGACATTACATAAAAGTTTACTAATAAGGTCCTTTGCATCAGGCGATAATTTTGCTTCATCTGGAAATTTCAAATGGGTTCTCCAGTTTACAATCTGTTGAAAAGAAAATTATAAATTAAAACACTACTTGATATTTTCTTTTCCAGTAATTTCAAAGTTCTACTCATTTGCTTTAACAACGGATAGAATTGCAGAAGTTAGTTGGCAAGGAAAATAGTTGAAAAACAGCGTTCTGCAACAAACTTGAAACATAACAAGGGGGAGTCCCATCTCCACCAAGATAAAAATCCAGATAGATAGATTGCCTTACTGATACTGTAAGAATAGATTAATAGCCCCTCATATGCACCACAAAAATCCACCATAGTTAAATCTATGAACCATCACACTAGACACTAATCATGCAAAAACATGACTTAGGAGCTCCATATAAGAGATTAGTTTCAGTTCAATAAAAATCAATTGTAACATCAGAAAATGATGGTCTTTGGAAAAACCATATAGTTAGGAGACTCTTTTAGGAAGATATATTGTAACAGATTTTATCCTTAAGTTAGGATATTATTGGTCAAGAATCTGATAGGATTGGCTAAGATTCTGATAAGATACTCCATGATTTATGGGTATCTAACAGATTTGTATAGTTTATATATATATATATATATATATATATATATATAGCTAGTAGTGCTGTAACAGATGCACATAAGGAAAGACACTTTCTGCTTAATTTCTAACATGGTATCAAAGCCTTAGGTTCCGATAACCTGACCATATTCTGGCCTTCATCGCCATATTTTTCCTGCCTTCATTGCTGACATTTTTTTCCTTCCACACGATCTCTTCTTCTTCTTCTGTTTCCCACACAATTTGGCCTTAATTGCCCAGAATCTTGTCAAGCAAGATGTCAGAAGTCGAGGAGTCGACGATTAAGAGTGGGGAGATTGTCAAAACCCAATCAGAAAAGGTAATCCCAACCCAACAACCTGGAGAATTGCAGAGCATTCCAGCTACCTACAGATTAGATGGAACAAATTATCTCAAATGGTCCCAACTCCCCTGAACTGTGCTGAAAGGAAAGGGGAAGATTAGTCATCTCACAGGTGTAGGGTCTAAAATAGGGGATCTGCAATTTGAAGCATGGGATGAAGACGCTATGATTATGGCATGGTTGTGGTGCTCTATGGTCCCGGAAATCAGTGAGACATGTATGTTTTTAGCCACTGCCAAGGACATATGGGAAGCAATCCAACAAACTTATTCCAAGGCTAGAGATGCGGCGCAAGTGTATGAAGTAAAGGTGAAAACTGTTGCTGCAAAACAAGGAAACAAAACAGTCACGGAATACGCAAATCAATTGAAATCCTTGTGGCAGGAATTGGATCACTATCGAGTGACAAAAACCAAGTTTCCTGAAATAGAATTTATGATTTTTTGATCCAGAATTTGATCAAGTAAGGATACAAATTCTTGGGAGGCCGAAGGTTCCATGTTTTAATGACGTAGTGGCTTTAATCCGAAGTGAAGAAAGTAAGAGAGGGCTGATGCTTGAACTGCAAATCATTGACAGTTCAGCTATGGTGGCTGGTAATAGCAAATCAACCACAAATACGGAGAGAGGAGAAGTTTTTGAAGGAAGGAAAAATAATCAGTTGAAGCCTCAAAATCGTGATGAATTATACTTATTGTAAGAAACATCGACATACACGTGAGAAATGCCGGAAACTTCATGGAAAGCCTCCAAGTCGTGAGTGGGGTCAGAAGTGAGATCAGCCACGAAACAATGGACTAGTGCACATTGCTGCTGCATCACAAGACAAATCAGTATCACAAAAGTCGAGTAGCCTTAACAAAGAAGAGATTGAGAGGGTGAGATCCCTTATTAGCAGCCTTGGGAAAACTGAAAAGTCTTCAAGTACTTGTTCTTTGGCATATTTAGGTGAGTTTTCTCTTTCTCCTGGATTAAATGCCTCAGATACAACCTTCACTAACTCTTAGGTCATGGACGGAGGAGCAACCGACCATATGACCCACTCATCCAATATCTTTTTAACCTACTCCCCATGTCCAAGTAGTAAGAAAATAGCCACAGCTGATGGATCCTTAACCACTGTCGCTGGTATAGGTGATGTCAAAATAACCCCATCAGTACGAAATGTCGTTCATGTTCCTAAATTGTCCACAAACCTTGTTTCCATACAGAAACTCACCCAAGATTTATCTTGTAATGTAATTTTTTACAGTAACTATTGTGTATTTCAGGACAAGGATTCGAGGAGGACGATTAGACGTGCTAGGGAACGGGATGGCCTTTACTATCTATAAGCACCAAGCCAACTGAACATGACCAAGGGTAGGTTACCACATTCCTTCATTTCAGAACTTGTTTCTTTCAATAAAGAGAATTTTGCTTCATCATTGTCGACTTGAGCATCCATCATTAAGGATTGTTAAAATTATTTTCCCCTCTTTGTTTAAGTATTTAGATGTTGGAAACTTTCTTTGTGAGGTGTGCGAACTTGCTAAACACAAACGTTTACCTTTTCGAAGTAGTAATAAAAGAAGTTCTGCTCCTTTCTATCTCATTCACAGTAATATTTGGGGTCCATCTACTGTTTCTAATGTTTATGGGGCAAAATGATTTGTTTCTTTCATTGATTATTGTACACGTGTTTCATGGATTTTTTTTGCTCAAACATAAGTCTAATGTTAGTACCGACTCCCAAACTTCTATTCCATGATCAAGAATCAATTTGGGGTCAATATCAAAAGATTTAGGTCAGATAATTCCAGGGACTATTTCAATCAAACTCTTACCTCCTTGGGAAAACTTGGGAAAACCTGAGCCCTGTTATTTCAAAACTATGTGTCAAAAGTTTTTTGGGGAGAAGCAATTCTTACCGCCACTCATCTCATAAATCGTTTGCCCTCTCAAACCTTAGGTTTTAAGAGTCCTATGGACATTCTTTCAACTTTTTACCCAAACCTAAACGCTACAAATAACCTTGTCCCTAAAGTTTTTGGGTCCACATCCTTTGTCCATGTCCATAGTCAAAACAGGGGGAAATTAGATCCAAGTGCTCTAAAGTGTGTCTTTGTGGGTTATTCGTCAACTCAGAAAGGGTACAAGTGTTACCATCCTCCATCAAAGAAATTACGTATCTCGGTAGATGTCACATTCAATGAACAACAACCTTATTTCACCAATCCTTATCTTCAGGGAGAGGATTTGATTAGAGAAGATAAGGAAGATTTTTCGCTTGATCTGTCATTGTTCTAAAACTCCATCTGATCCTCCTTAATCTGCTTCCGCACCTACTTGTTCATCTGATTCTTCCACACCTCTTTGTTCATCCAGAACATCCAATGAACCACAAGAAAAACTTGATGTAAGGTTTGGCAAAGGTAAAGTATACACAAGAAGGAATATGGCTATCCCGGAACCTATGCAAGTCTAGAAGTCCAACTCCGATCCTGTGAATGAGGTAACAATTTCTAACTCTCCATTACAAGATGAATTTCATGAGAATAACAATGACCAGGATCTTCCAATTGCCATCAGGAAAGGAACTGGAGAGTGTACAAAACAACCATTGTACCCTCTTGCACATTTTTTGTCGTTTAAGAATTTTTCATCATCTCATAGAGTTTTCCTTGTGAGCCTAAATACCATCACCATTCCTATTGTCATAAAGGTCTACTTTATACTCGAACTTTTACCACAAGTTGCCCCACCTTTGTGCGACAATCCCGCTTCGGTTTCACTTAAGCAAGATTCAGCCTTCTCACGTAAATGTCTCCGAACAATTCCGTTAGCCCTCGAACATCTCACGTGCACACAAGTGTTTAAAGTGTTTCTCTCACATACAAAATAACACGTGTAAAACAGAGTAAAGAAAGCAACAAGAGATATATATATATAGCCGAAGCTACTCTTGCATTAACTCTCAGCAGAATGTTAACAAAAAATACAAGTACCTTCTTCACGAAGCACTCACAAGGAACTCTACTCGAAGACCTTACAAGGAATTTCCTACTCAAACCCCTTACAATGAAAACCCCCCAAAAGCTCTCAACTCTCAAAGCTCTCTCCTTTGAGTAATTTCTCTCAATGAGTGAACGACTCAATGATTGAATCTCTCTCAACTCTAATGAGCTATTTATAGGTTCCTATAGATGACTAATCCTAGTAGAACTCTACTAGCTAAGATCACAATCTTATCTTATCCAATAAATGACATCCCCATCCAATTAGGACTCTATCTAATAGGATTAAGTTACATCATATTAACAAGATAAAAGATTACCCTATCTAGGAATGATTATCCTTATCCACGAAGATCTTCTCTATCTTCAGATGATCCTTCCAATCTTTATCTCTTAAAGCTGATGTTCGTCTACTGTGATCTTATTTGCCACTTCATCATGTGCCACACCATCCACAGTTGCCACATCACTGCTACTGTGTTTTCCCAGACACCAGGCCTATTTGCACATAGGTCCATCAATGCACATCCATGGACAAGTCCATCTTCCATGATCAAGTTCACTTATGGTGCAGTCTCGTCGCTCCATGACTAAGTACAAGTTATAATCCGAGTTAGTATAAAACCTTGCATGTTTTACATACGTTCGACTTGCCTCACCGAAGTCAAGTGCCTTCGCGCACCCTCGAGTCTCACATGACTTAGTTCGGCAACTCCGCACGACCTCGCATCCGAATCTCATGTCTCGTTGAAGATTTCCGCCAATGCGCGTCTACGCATACACGCGCGTATCGAATCTCGCCTACTCTCGAGATCTTTGCCGATACTTCCCGCATCCCTCGTCTACTTCGCAAGTTCCTTAGGTTTTGCTTGCCAACTTGTAAGACTTTGCCTTGTTCCCTTGTCAACACGCCCTCCTCGTACCGACCTGTGTGCCAAGCATTAGCCAAGGCTCGCCAACACTTGCACGATCCTGCAGCCTGGACTTAGGGGTCTAACACCTACCACCCTATCTTAGGCTTTGTTTAATGAAAAATGTAAACAAGCTATGAATGTACAGATGAAGGCTTTAAAGAAGAAAAAAACTTGGGAGTTGGGTAAGTTACCGGTAGGAAAGAAATTGGTGGGTTGTAAGTGGATGTATAGAGTGAAGTATAGAGCAAATGGATTGATTGAGAGATACAAGGCACAGTTGGTGGCCAAGGGGTATACTCAAACTTATGGAATTGATTATCAAGAGACCTTTGCTCCTGTTGCAAAGATGAACATAGTTAGAGTGTTGTTGTCACTTGCAACTAATTTTGGTTGGGATTTGCAACAGTTCGATGTCAAGAATGCATTCTTACATGGAGATCTAGAGGAGGAGATATACATGGAGGTTCCGCCTGGTTATAAGAATAACTTAGCTACTCATACTGTGTAAATTGAAAAAAGGCATTGTATAGCCTCAAGCAATCACCACGGGCATGGTTTGGTAGACTTGCAAGAGTTATGTTGGCCGTAGGATACAAATAAAGCCAAGGAGACCACACACTATTCATTAAACACTCTCCCTCAGGGAGAGTTACAGCTCTTTTGGTATATGTCAATGACATAATAGTAACAGGAGATGATGTTAAACCTTTTTATAGATTCCAAATTCCATTGCCTTGAAGCTTGCTTTAAAACATAGAAGGATCTCTTAAGCGAGAAAACTTCTTCTTGCCTAGCCTTTGGAAACCCTGTAGGAGGTTGCATACACATTTTCTCCAATTTCCAATGTAGGAAAATGTGGTTAATGACTAACTAATGAATTGTCCACTACTTGATTGTTGTCAAAGAAAAAACAACCTAATGGCGAATTGTATTCTAGTTGTAATTATCTTTAATTAATGAAATCTTTAATTAAAAAAAAACCTAATGGCAAATACATATGCTGTAAGTGAGAACCCCTCCTTATAATCCAAACCTTCTACCCGATTGTAACCTTTGTCCAATAAGTCTAGCCTTAATTTTGTCCATAAGGTCATTGGTTTATACTTCACTTTATAAACCCACTTGCTTCCTATGACCTTTCCTGAAGCTAAAGGCACCAACTGCCAAGTTTTGTCCCTCCGTAATGCCACCATCACTTGTTGTGGAGATTTAGTCTATACATCTTCTACCCCTACAATAGTAGCTAACAAATTATTGGTTACTATAATCTTTCTGTTGCTAGGTAATGGTGGTATAAGTATGAAATAAATGTGAGAATTAATTCATATGATTTGTGGCACTAAAGTTAATTATCCAATCGTTAGCATAATACTTGTTTGAGGTATTCATGTAAAAAAGAAAATGAAGGTTTCCTTGGGAGAGCCAAAGAACCAACTTTAGAGGGCTCTCAAGAGATTCGAATAATCATTATTAGAACCTCCTTTATTTGAATCTTCATTTGTTTTGGGTTGCTCCATTAAGTGTGCTTGACACCTTTGATACCTCCATAGTTTCTCCACTCCCTTTTTGGTGGCTTTCTAGTGAGCCTATGAGAAGCCCAGATGTTTTGTAGATGTCTGGTCTTTTGATTGAATTAGTTTCTTCAGATGGGTTAGGAGAGTTGGAGACAGTAATATCAAATGTAGACATATTGGGCACAAGAAAAAAATCAGAAGAATAAAATTCCAAGAAAAATGCAGCAATAAAGGCTGCTCAAAGAGGAATTCCCAAGAAAAAAAAACCCTAAGGTTTCAATACCATGACAAGAAATAGAAGAGAAAATGATTTGTCTTCTTATAATTGATTTGGAATTACATGTTTATATACATCTTAGTGTATGATAGAGCTAGAAGGCCATTAGTTTACAGTAGGCATAAGAAGTTGGAGAATTCTAGCACGTGAGTTAGTTACAAACAAGGGACAGGTGTCACCTAATAATTGGGGTAGGATGGGATATAAAGGAGGGGAATGACATGTAAGAGGGCATGCGTGAATTTCTGGACTGAGAGTTGTAATTGGGAGGTACAGCCCCTCATATAGGCTGATTCTTATTTCAGTTGTATTTGCCTACCACTACAGAATATCAATATACTACACTGAATCGATGAGATTGTTTTGATCCATCTTATTCATTTATTCTAATAGTACAGTAATACTTGGTGAGTTCTATCAATTGGTATCAGAGCACGATCTTGGTGCCATTAGGTTGAATTCGATTGGGTAGTGGATGGTAGTGACGAGAAGGATGGAGAAAATTGACTTGATAGAGAGGAGTGTAGCAAACCTAGCTGAGATGTTGGAGAGAAATGATGAGCAAACACGCCGACTGGAAGAAGGTTAGAGATTCCGATTTTCTGTGGAGAGGATGCATATGGATGGTTGAACAGAATAGAAAGATACTTTCAGTTTAATGGGGTTGTCAATAGGGATAAAAGGGACGCAGTGGTAGTGGCGATGGATGGTAAGGCATTGGTGTGGTTCAATTGGTGGGAGGCGCGAAATGCAGAAGCTGATTGGAAAGAGTTTAAATCAGCCGCACTCAAGCGTTTTCACCCAACATTGGCTAAGAACCCATACGAACTTCTGTTTGGACTGCAACAATCTTCGACGGTGATGGAGTACCGTGAAAACTTTGAACTGTTAATAGGGCCATTGCGACACATTGATGAAGAAATTCTCACAGGGTTGTTTTGAATGGATTAAAAATGGAAATCAGGGCTAAACTTAAGCTCCACCATGCTGAGTCTTTGAGTGAGGTGATGGACATGGCGTTACTGGTGGAGGAGAGGAATTTAATTGTGAAGCAAGGCAGTGCTAGTCCCATGCAAAGACAGATCCTCAACAAGCCAGCTCAGTTTAATCGATCCACCACAGTGGATTTTTGACCCAGACCTCTAGCAGCTATGGAATCGTAGGGGAGTTCAGCAGCTCCAAACCCGACCCCACCCCAGAGAGACGAGTCTGGAGGGCCTAGGAGACGCAATTTCCGACAACTCCCACCCGAATTGCTTAAGGAGAGATATGAGAAGGGGTTGTGTTTTTATTGCGATGAACGATTCAGCCCCAGTCACGTTTGTAAAAACAAACACTTCCGAGTATACATCGTGGAGGAAGAGGAGCTACCCAAAGAAGTGTTCTTGGATGCCGAGGGTGATGACAATGAAGGTAAACAATTACAATTGAATAGGATGAGTATAATGGGATTGACGACAAAGAGATCATTCAAGGTTTGTGGAAATTTAAAGGGGAGAAAGGTGCTCATATTAGTGGATTGTGGGGCCTCCAATAATTTTATCTTAAAACCTTTAGTGGAGCAGCTGTCCTTACACGTGTTAGAGACCCCAGAATTTTTAGTACAAGTGGGAGATGGGTATAAAATAAGAGGAAAAGGTGTTTGTGAGCACTTACATATGGAGACGCAAGGTATATTTATAAAAGGGGACTTTTTCCTGTTTGAATTAGGAGGAGTGGATGTGGTTTTGGGACTGGATTGGTTAGAAGGATTGGGTGACATCCGAGCCAATTTCAAAGAGCTGACGATAAAGTGGATGGAAGGGAATAAACAATTTTGTTTGAGAGGAGATCCAGCCTTGATGAAATCAGTGGCAACATTACAGTCACTTTACAAATCTGTGAAAGGAGGAGGGGAAGGTTACCTTGTCAGTATAACCATAACAGAGCCACCTGAACCCACCATGGATGGAGCAGCCGAACTCAAAGAGCTGCTAGCTGAATTCACAGATGTTTTATCACCCCCATCAGGGTTACCTCCCCATAGGAGCCACGACCACACCATCACTTTAAAACCAGGGGCATAAATACCCGCTATAAGGCCATATAGATATCCCCATTATCAGAAGAATGAAATAGAAAAGATAGTGGGGGAATTACTTGCGGCGGGAGTCATTAGACCCAGCGTAAGTCCCTTTTCTAGCCCAGTGATCTTAGTGAGGAAAAAGGATGGAGGATGGAGATTTTGTGTGGATTTTAGGGCGTTAAATAGAGTGACTATAGCGGATAAATTTCCAATACCTACTATTGACGAGTTATTGGATGAATTGGGAGGGGCCAAGGTGTTTTCGAAGTTGGACCTTAAGAGTGGTTACCACCAAATTCGAGTCCAAGAAGAGGACGTTTACAAAACGGCCTTCCGAACACACGAAGGTCATTACGAATGGTTGGTGATGCCCTTCGGATCATCCAATGCACCCTCCACCTTCCAATCATTGATGAATGAGGTATTCCGTTCCTACTTATGCAAGTCCGTTCTAGTTTTTTTTGATGATATACTTATATACAGTCCGGATTTTGAGCAAAATTTGAAAGATTTAAGGGCTGTTTTGTTGATCCTCCGGAGTCATAAGTTGTATGTCAATGAGAAGAAGTGCGAATTTGGTAAAGAGCAAGTAAAATACTTGGGGCATGTAATTTCGGGTCAGGTGTCCAAGCCGATCCTTCTAAAACTAAAGAGGTTGCTAATTGGCCAATACCGAAGAATCTGAAAGCTGTCCGAATGTTTTTGGAGTTCACGGGATACTATCGACGATTTGTTCGGGACTATGGCAAGATTGCCAAACCTCTCACTCAGCTACTCAAGAAGGAAGGGTATCAATGGAATATGGAGACTCAACAAGCTTTTGAATCACTCAAGTCAGCAATGTTAAACCTCCCTACTTTAGCTGTCCTTGATTTTTCTAAACCGTGTATTATAGAGACTGATGCGTCCGGGAAGGGGTTAGGGGCAATACTCATGCAAGAAGGAAGGCCCTTAGCTTATCTCAGCTGGACATTACCTCCACAAGCGCTTTCCAAGTTAGTTTATGAAAAGGAGTTAATGGCAGTAGTGATGGCGGTTCAAAAATGGAGACACTACCTGTTGGGGAGACGCTTCATCATCCACACTGACCAAAGAAGCTTGAAATATTTGACAGATCAGCGGTTGTTGGGAGAACAGCAACAAAAGTGAACAGCAAAACTATTGGGGTACGATTTTGAGGTGCAGTACAAACCGGGAAAGGAGAACCAGGCGGCTGATGCTTTATCGCATAAAATGGAATGTGCTGCTATATCGACAGTGAAAATGGTGGATTCGGATGACTTGGAGGCAAAAATTCGGGCTGATTTGAAACTCAATACCATCATGCAAGATCTGTTAAGTGGGAGCAAAGAACACCTGGGATTTTCGGTTAAGGGAGGCAGATTGTATTATAAAAAGAGGCTCGTTTTGCCAAAAACCTCTCGTCGGATACCGACTATTTTGAAAGAGTTGCATGATTCACCCATGGGGGGTCATTCGGGGTTTCTACGCACTTACAAGCAAGTGTTGGGACTGGTTTTTTAGGAAGGAATGAAGAATGACATTAAAAAGTACGTGGAAGCTTGTGAAGTGTGTCAAAGGAACAAGTACCAAGCATTATCCCCTGCTGGTTTACTACAACCTTTACCAGTTCCTTCGCAAGTATGGGAGGATATATCTATAGATTTCATTGGAGGTCTACCGAAGAGTAAAGGAATGGATACCATCATGGTAGTAGTGGATAGGCTGACAAAATATGCCCATTTTTTGCCATTAGTCCATCCCTTTTCTGCTCCCGACATTGCTGCACTCTCTGTTAGAGAAATAGTGAAGCTACATGGGTTCCCTGCCTCAATAGTATCTGACAGAGACAGGGTGTTTATGAGCCGATTCTGGTTTGAATTATTCAAGCGGGCAGGCACACAGCTGAAGTTTAGCTCAGCTTATCAACCCCAAACCGATGTACAAACGAAGGTCACCAATAGATGCTTGGAAACATATCTCTGTTGTTTCACCAGAAGCAAGCGGAAGCAATGGACTAAATGGTTGTGTTGGGCAAAATTCTGGTTCAACTCTAACTATAATAGTTCTACAAAAACTTCTCCATTTTTCGCGTTATATGGTAGACCCCCACCTACCTTGCTTGGTTATGCAAGGGAATTATCAGCAGTGGAAGAAGTGGACAAACTTCTTAAGCAACAGAACGGAGTCATTTCAGAATTGAGGGACAATCTATTGAGAGCTCAGAATTGGATTAAAACCCAGGCCGATAAGAAACGAAGAGAAGTGGAGTACCAGGTTGGAGAAAAAGTTTACTTGAAGATCCAACCATACAAATTTCGGTCTTTAGCAAGGAAGCTGAATGAGAAACTCAGCCCTCGATACTATACCCTTTGTGATTGTTGAAAAGATTGGAGCCGTGGCTTATAGATTGGAGTTGCTTGCATATAGTAAAGTTCACTCGGTTTTCCATGTGTCATTACTCAAGAGGGCTGCTCCTAATCCTGTGCAGATACAGCCCTCACCTAAGCAACTCACGGATGAATGGGAGCTAGAATTACAACCAGAAATGGTATTGGGGATCCGAAAGGATGCTAATGGAAACGAGGAAGTATTGATTCAGTGGCAAGATCTACCTACATTTGAAAATTCATGGGAATCATATGCTTCAATTTTAGAGCACTTTCCGACATTCCACCTTGAGGACAAGGTGCGAGCTTTGGAGGGGAGTATTGATAGAGCTAGAAGGCCATTAGTTTACAGTAGGCGTAAGAAGAAGTTGGAGAATCCTAGCACGTGAGTTAGTTACAAATAAGGGACAGGTGTCACCTAATAATTGGGGTAGGATGGGATATAAAGGAGGGGAATGACATGTAAGAGGGCATGCGTGAATTTCTGGACTGAGAGTTGTAATTGGGAGGTACAGCCCCTCATATATGCTGATTCTTATTTCAGTTGTATTTGCCTACTACTACAGAATATCAATATACTACACTGAATCGATGAGATTCTTTTGATCCATCTTATTCATTTATTCTAATAGTACAGTAATACTTGGTGAGTTCTATCAGTGTAGGAAAAAGAATAGGAAACAATCTCTTAGAAAATGAATCAATCTCTTAGGATTCCACATATTCCTAAGAAAAGGGAAATGGTTTCCTAGGATTCCACTCTCCTAAGAAAGGAAAATAGTCTCTTAGGATCTCACAATATTAGGATATCAAGAACTTGACTTTCCTCAAATGGTATATAGCTGATATACAACTTAACATTGTGCTGTATGCATTTTATTCAACTCACATTTTTTCCATAGTTACAGTTAATTCATTTAGTCAACTCTTTCTTTATAAAACTGCATTACTATATTGCATCATTTCTGTATTAGGGTGGGAGCTGCCCTTCACAACCTTGGACAATTCTATCATATGCAGCGGAAATTGGAAGAATCTCGAAGATGTTATGAGGTGATATATCATTTTGTTACGTTTCCTTTTGCTTTAATTTGACTATTTCATTGAAACATGTATCTTTTGTTGAATTCATTCTCTTGAGGCATAAAATTTGTTTTCAAAACTTGATTCAAGTCAATCTTTGAAAGGAATCAGGGGATGAGATTCCTCCTCCATGTTTTGAGTTATCAAATTGGAAAGGTTGACATACAAGTAATCTTTTGGAGGTTTTTGTACTTTGCTAGTTTTTGGGTTCCAATTGGACCCAAAACTTTATAATCGCATCAATAAGAATTTAACTTGTAAATAAGGTCATTAATTTTGTCAGTATAAAATGTAAGATTGTTTTGATAAAATGTAAGATTGTTTTGTCATCTTAAAATACATTAAGAGCTGTTTTGTCATCTTAAAATACATTAAGAGCTATGCTTTGGAAGTGCATTTTGCAATTTCTATAGGTGTTGGACACAATTATTGTTACTATTTTTCTTTTTTTTTAATGAGACCATAGTATCTTGAATGTTTTCTAAAGTATCCATATCTGCAAAGTGTCGTGTATTCTTCTTATTTTATAACTCTAATCAAGTGAAAATTAAAGAAGGAAGAATTTTATATATATTAGGAATGCATCTATATGTATTTGTGTTAGCCTAAAGATTATGAAACGGAATCATAGTGTGGAAATAGAGAGGACTTTTTCATCTGGTTGAAGTACACGAGATATAAGGTGGAAGTTTGGTTCAAGATTTTTGTCATGGATGATGTGACATTTTGGCTCCTTGTTACTACTGGATCATTTAAAGATGCTAATAAAAAGATGCAACGTGTTGGAAGATGATTGAAGAAGAATGCATAGTAATAGATCACTTCATTATTAACAATTTGAAGTGCAAATGGCTGAAAAAAATGTGAAGAAATGGATCATTGATTAGTTAGAATTAATGAGCAATAGAAGATGAATGAAGTTTTCTCTTAACAACCTATTAAAGATTTTTGATAGAATGATGGTCCCGATGTTTTGTTCATATGATGCTTAATTCACTGGCCTTGCTATCAATTAAAACCATTAAATTGACGAAAAGGAGAGCCACTGGCTATTCTTGATTCTGATTTATCATCAATCCGGATCCTTGTTGATGTTATAAAACGGTTGCAACATGATACTTCATAGGCTTTTGTCTATCTATGAATTTTAAAAATGTATTGTCAGTCATTGAGGAGCATATTTAAGGCTTTTCTCCTACTTATGGGCAAAACTTAATTGTAGAAAAGTTGGGAATAATAGATTCTTTAAATTCAAGGCATAGTAATAATAGGGCAATACATGTTATACTAATATTTGACAATATGTATATCCAGTATATGTTTACAAGATACACCTGCATAAAGAATATTTATGATTGTATTAATGAATAATTAAATAGGAAGACACAATATTTATGATCTTCATTAAGAGTTTAATAGATTCTGTAGCTTTCAAGCAGCTTCAATCAATTACTTCTTTCTCAACTTGACTTTGTTTATGCACATTCTTGTTAATTAGTTTTTAACTAATATATTATTTTTTGTCCTTTTTCTTTGAATTTTTTGGGCAGCGTGCTTTAAAGGTACAACCATGTATGACCTTCTTAACTAAAAGCAGACAATTTCTTAGTGCTAATATGATCTAGTAATTGAGTAGATTAAGGGGCGTGTTCTAGGATATTTGCATCCAGATTATGCTGAGACCATGTATCGACTTGGAACGGTAAACTCTTTCTTTTATGTTTTCAAACCACAGTATGCCAATTTTTAATCCTTTTCCCACTATCATATACTTGGTACCTTTCCCTATGTAAGGGAGCAAAGATAGCTATTCTTATTTATCTTATTGCAAAACCTTGGGAAGTGCTTCATGTGATAGTTTATATGTTGGTGTTTGTGCATACTCATTCTCTATATAAATAGAGCATTATGTTTGTGCATACTCACTCTCTATATAAATAAAGCATTATGATTCATCTATTTAGGTGATTTTTGGATTTTTAGTGTATTTTATTTGGTAGTCGAAATATAACAAATGATTTCAATTTCCGCTTTCTTAAACCGAATTTCTTTCTAGTTTGCTTTAACCAACTAAAATTGAATTTGCAGTTGGATTCTTGATTTTTATTATAGTCCATAAAGGTGTGCCTTTTTGTTCATGTATGCCTTGATATTGAAACTTGTGTGACCTATCATTTCATTTCCCCAATTTTCAATTCATGATCTTGATTTGTAGGATAGCATTGAAATCTCACTGGATAAAATTTGTAGTTTGAGCTTTGCTTAACCATTTCCTTTTAGCCATGTTGGCTTGCGATCTTGTTGAGCCAAAGCTTTGGATTTGTTTACAAATTTAATACTTGGAAATTGGATATCTCCCTTACATGTGATATCTGGAATTTCTTATATTTGATTTTTCTTATTTTCTTATGGCTAATTTAGAAATCTAACACCATATTTTTCACTCTTTTGGGAGATTTTCCTGGACTACTATGAAGATGTCGTCTAGTGATGTTTCCACATTTCCCTTTGAATTCTCCCCCCAAACCTTAAATTTCTATCTTCTTTCTCCTTTCGTGTGCCTTCTTTTCTTTTCTTTTATATATTTTATTATTCATCTTTTTGACTTGTATATTGTTTATCGTTACCTTTCTGGTATCAAAATGGTACAATATTGAGTTGTTTCATATCTTCTGTGAAAGGTGTATCCTTTTAGCATTTGAGGCTGTTTTACATGACATTAATTGTTCATAAGGTAATGCTAGTAAACTTTCAAAGTTGGCTTAAGTTTTGAGTTCACGGCTTGTTAAAATTATACTGCTAGTGTGCAGTGATGGGGCACCCTCATTCTGAGCTCTTGGTAAAAGCTCCTCAATTTGATTTTCCTTAGATATGTGGAGGCCATTGCCTTAGTCTTGTCTTTGTCTTCATTGTACAGAGAAGAATTTTAGGTTATAGGAATTTGAGAAATTTGGAAAATTGTTTATTTGGAATGGAAATAAAATCATGACTACTATATAATCCGGGATTTTAGTATTATGTATTCCTAGAAGAGAGCCTGGTTGAAGTGTATCTTGGTTATTTGTTCTGTGCCCGAGAAAAGGACATCGTCACTGGAAGATTAATAGTGAAGTCCACCTCTTTTCCTGTGTTGGTATTTCTTCCTTTCTTTGAAGAACCTATCTTGGTAGAGAAAAGAGAACGATGCTACTCAAAAAACTACTGCTATTATAAACTAAATTAAGTTGAATATTGCTTGCTTCTTATTGCATAATACCTACCTACATATAGGCAAAAGACAGACAATGTTTGAACTCAAAAGGAAAACAAATTCCTACCTAAATAAGGACTCCTAATTAGGTAGTAATACTAACAAATCAAAACAGAATATTATGTAAGATAATTCCTACCTAAATAGGACTCTAATTAGGTACTAATACTAACAAACTTAAACTCCTAATTAGGTAGTAATACTAACAAACTTAAAGCAGATTGTTATGCAAAATTAGTTATTTCCTAAGCAAGCAATTAAATAAAAAACTTCCTAATTGAGAACTTTTCAGCGGCCACATTTTATTGCTCCTACAATGGTAACTTCTTCCAACAAAAGCATCCACATCATTTCAGGTTCATCACAATTGTAGCATAACCCTTTCTCACGTCTTTCTTCCATCCCAGCCAGGGTTAGCCTTCTCATCACAGGAGTAGACACACTCCCTACATTATATACTCCTACTTTGTTGTTGTTGCTCCCCTTATTGACTAAATTTTTTGCTATATTAACTGGGTCGTAAGTTGGCTGGAAGGAACTCCAAGTTGTAGAAGGTTTCCTACCCCCAACCCCTTGTGATAGCTGCCACTTTCTTTCAAATGTCCCTGTTGCATTCATAGCGGCTCCCAAATTAACTGGATACTGCATCTCCACATCAATCCTCAATTCTTTAATCAATCCTAGTGTAAATAAATTTACTTGTAAGTCCCTTGCAAGCCCGTTGGTGCAAGCAAGCAAAAATTGAAATTGGCGTTGATACTCCTCTACTTTGCTACTCTATTTCAAGTTTGCTAATTCACCTATAGGGTTATTACTTAAATGTGGGTCGAACAGCATGTTACAATGTCCCTTGAATGTTCGTCGACTCATCTCCGCCTCTTCCAGCTCCAATTGATAATAACATAATTGCGCCTCGTCAATCAAGTGGAATGCTGCCAATCTTATCTTCTCCTCTGTCGTTCGTTGGTTAGAATTGTTCGCACTTGTGAATCCAAACCAATGGGTCTTTGGAACCATTGAAGGTTGGGAACTCCGTCTTGGAGTATTTAGGCATCATGCTAGACCTCATATTACCTTCTGATTTATCACCTTCTAGAGAAGATGGGGGGCCTGTGACTGCTTCCTAACATCTTGCAGCCTCTTTCTTGTGTGATCATACTAAGTGCGCGACTAATCTCTGCAAATTGTGCCTCCATCCTTCATTGTCCCTCTTCCAGTGCCCATAAACGTTGATCCATTGTTGCCTCGTCCATGATGACCTGCTTTGATACCAAATTGTTATTTGTTTGAGAAAAGGACCTCGTCACTGGACGATTATCAGTGAAGTCCACCTCTTTTCCCTTTTTGGTATTTCTTTCTTTCTTTGAAGAACCTATCTTGGTAGCGAAAAGAGAACAAAGCTACTCTAAAAACTACTTCTATTATGAACTAAATTAACATGAATATTGCTTGCTTCTTGCCTATATATAGGCAAAAGAAAGACAATGTTTGAACTCAAAAGGAAAAAAACATTTCTACCTAAATAAGGACTCCTAATTAGGTAGTAATACTAACAAATCAAAACAGAATATTATGTAAGATAATTCCTACCTAAATTAGGACTCTAATTGGGTACTAATGCTAACAAACTTGAACTCCTAATTAGGTAATAATACTAACAAACTTAAAACAGAATATTATGTAAAGTTAGTTATTTCCTAAGCAAGCAATTAAATAAAAAACAAACTTAATTAAGAATTTTCAGCTGCCACTTTTTATTGCTCCTACAATGGTAACTTCTTCCAACAAAAGCATCCACATCATTATTGTATATGCTAGATGTGCCTACTTAAAAAGGTCCTGAAGTTTTCTCTTTGATATGTGTTCTGATTTATGCTTGATGTCCCTATTTAAAGGAGAGTCCTAAATTTTTCTTCTTTGATACATCTTTTGATTTACTGTTTCTTGTTTTTATTTAATATAATTTTTTGTCACTTTGTTATGAGGTTAATTATTGGGTAAGTATGGTTTCTTGTTGTTTATTTAATATCATTGTTTATCACTTTGTTACTGGGTTAATTATTGAGTAAATATGAGTGCAGGTGTTGTATCTTCAAGGAAAAGAAAAAGATGCTGAAGTTCTTATTCAGGACTCTATTAATATACTAGAGGTAGATGACATATGTTATGCATAATACTAGTGTTAATCTTTTGTTGTTTCTGTTGTTTTATATTTATTTGTTTTCTCTTATTATCCTTTTGATTATATAGGAAGGTGGGTTAGGAGAGTCCATCACATGCCTAAGAAGATTACAACACCTGGCACAGGTTGTAAATTGTATTAGATTTGCACAATAATGTTATATTCTTAATGTGTAATTATGCATAGAGAAAATAAAAGTATATTAGGTCTTACTATTTTATTATAAATGCTTGTTTGGGCTCCATCTTTCTTTTTTTTTTGGTTTATATATTTAAAACTCTAAAGAGTGCGCTTTTAGTTATATATTTCTTAACTTCATGCTATCATTTACTTTTATTGTCTTTTCTTTAGATGTATTTGAAGTCCAATCATCCAATTGAAGCTGAGCGTGTGGAGAGAAAGATCCTTCATCTTTTAGAATTATCAAAGGTTTAATTTAGTTTCTCTATTTCTTTGATTGTGTGAATGTTACTATAAGTGCATAGGTTAACAACATGTATAAGATGAGTACAAAATTATCTTTAGATAAGTATTTGAGTTTCTCAGTTCATTTTAATAGAAAAAATTACTCAGCTTGGGTATTCCATTTCAAGTTATTTGTCAAAGAGAAGGATTTTGTTGATATTCTAGAGATAAGTAATTGATTCTCTAGAGATAATTTGTTGATATTGTCATAAATTGAGCAGAAAATGTATTACCTTACACGTATTTGTTACAACAACTATTACCTGTATACATGTATATATACAAAAACCTAGTACCCAAATCTCGTAGTTACCCATAAATTATGGAGTATCTTATCAGAATCTTAGTCAATCCTATTAGAATCTTGACCAATAATATCCTAACGTAAGGATACAATCTGTTACAATATATTTTCCTAAAATAGTCTCCTAACTATGCGGTTTTTCCACAATCCCCCTCAAGCTGGTGAATAGGTATTCTCCATTCCCAACTTGGATACAATAGTCTAAAAAACTGAGCTACTTAACCCTTTTGTAAGAATATCAGCAAGTTGACCATGTGTAGACACAGGAGTAAAAATCAGTCCACTCTCTAGCTTCTCCTTGATAAAGTGCCTATCGATTTAGATATGCTTGGTTCGGTCATGTTGTACCAGATTGTGAGCTATACTTATTGCAGACTTGTTGTGGTAATAGAGTCTCATAGGACAGTCCCATTTAATCTTGAAGTCTTCAAGGATGATCTTCAACCAAAGTAGTTCACAAGCACCTTAAGCCATTGCCCAGAATTCGGCTTCTGCACTTGACCGAGCTACCACTCCTTGTTTTTTACTTCTCCATGTCACAAGGTTTCCACCAAGGAAGGTGCAATATCCTAAAGTTGATCTTCTATCAACAATTGAACCAGCATAATCAGCATCAATGTATGCTTCAAGTACCAATCCCCCATTCCTTTTAAACAATATACCTTTTCTCAATGTTCCTATGAGATAATGTATGGGATTGTGTTTTGGTAGTCTCCCTAATCTTAACTGTAGACTCCTCGATGTCTGACATCTTATGTTACATGACTCTAGGCAATTAAGGCCGAATTGTGTGGGCCACAGAAGAAGAAGAAGAGAACTTGTGGAAGGAAAAAATGTTAGCAATGAAGGTTGGAAAAAATATGGCGATGAAGGCCAGAATATGCTCAAGTAATTGGAACCTAAAGCTCTGATACTATGTCAGAAATTGAGCAGAAAATGTATTATCTTACACATATTTGTTACAACAACTATTAGCTATATATATATATAAAAATAAATAAAAGCCTAGTACCCAAATCTGGTAGTTACCCATAAATTATGGAGTATCCTATCAGAATATGGTATCAAAGTCATGACTCTTTTACAACATCTTTTTCTTTCTTTGTTCAAATCAGTCCTAAATGGACTACCATTTAGCAATGACCGGCCATTGGTGAAAATCCTCATCGTTCAACAATGATTTCAGCAGTTTGAGTGTGACTAATCCCGGTGCTGTGATGGGAAATGAAGAATATAGTTGTGATCTTCTTGGCTAAAACTTGCCCTTTCAATTGACAAATCACAAGTTGAACGATTAGAATTACCTTGAATGGTTGCAAACAGTAAAGTTGGCCATTGATGATAGAGAAAAACTTGGCTATTTGACTGGAGAGATAGCAAGGCTGACTTCAGATGATCCAAATATGGCAATATAAAGGTTCGAAAATTCTTTGATCTCAGCTTGGTTGATTAATTCCATGGAACCCGCAATCGAAAAACTCCATATGTTTTTGCTAACAGCAAACGATGTATGGGATATGGTTCGAAAGGCGTATTCCGATATTGAAAATTCTTCTCAAAATTTTGAACTAAAAATGAAGCTATGGAAGGCCAAACAAGGAGACTGTGACGTTACTTTGTTTTACAATAAAATTGTAACCTTGTGACAGGAATTGGACCTATGTTATGGAGATGGTTGAGACTGTCCAAATGATAGTGTTCGACATAAAAAAAAGGAAAACAAACGATAAGGTTTATGTTTTTCTTGCAGGAATGAATCAAGAATTGGATGAAATCAATGCTGAAGGTTGTATCAGTGTCGTACAATTTGCCATGTGCCGGCGAGTGGAAGGAGCAATAGAATCATCAGGAGGCTCATGAGAGTCACACACAAGTCGTCTGATGATTTAGATGGTGTGTCAAGCTATTACTGACGCTCCTAGTGGTGCTAGCGGTGAGAAATGATGGATGTTTGAAAGTATGGTGATCGTGAGGATCACAACCCAGGCTACTGAATTGGAGATGGTTATTGCTAAGGATAGACGCTGGGTGTCTGAGGTGGGTAACCTAGAAACAAAAAAAGATTCTATTCACTGGGCATAACTAAAGGAAGAAGGAAGCAAAAGTATTTACTACTACTCAGTGGGCAAAATGAAGCCTAGGCTAAGGAAGATACATATAGGCTCTGATACCATGTTATGAAGAAAGGTAATTTGTATCTTATGCATTTTATAGAGTATTGGTACATATTTATAGTAGTTAGGAGTAACTAATTTAGAGAATAATCTCCTATAATCAAGCAAAATATCAATCCTAATTGACACAATCATATTTAAACAAATTATTAGATTTTATCTGATCTGTAATAGTAACCAAGCAGCAAATGGAGAATACTATTCACAAGCTTGAGGGGGAGTGGAAAACATGATTGTTTTAGGATTTTTACATTTTCAGAATTTCTTATTTAGTAGGATATCCCATAATCATGGGATTTGATTATCCTATTTAGTTAGGATATCCATGATCATAGCATATCATTATTTTTGTTTCCTTTTTAGTTGTTAGGATAAAACATACACACTCACACACATATATATAATTGGCCCTTTTGTACACTTTTAAAAAAAGTAATAAAGAAAATATTCTCTCAAATCTCAAATTTTGGCAATAAGATCATATATTAGACTACTAATGTTACTTCTACAATTGATCTTCATACACAGCCACCACCTTTACCTATTCGCTTGGTCTTTTTTAGAAACTAGATCGTCTCGATACAACGTTAGATAATTGTCTCTTCTTTAACATCATATCCAACAATCAATGATCATTATTTCTCAATTGCTCTTCGCAAAGGTAAATGTCTGTGCACTTATCTCATTTGTTACCTCACTTGTTTTTGTGACTCATCCAAAACTTTCATTAAACCTTATTCCATCCTAGTTGGCGTGATGCCATGATAGAGAAGATAGATGCCTTAGATACTAATGGTATATGGGATTTAAAGAACTTACATGTAGGAAAGAATGCTATTTGGATTAAATGGGTGTTCATAATCAAAGTCAATTATGATAGATTACTGGCTCACCTTAAAGCAAGACTTGTGGTAAAAGACTATGCTAAGACTTATGGTGTGGATTATTCTGACACTTTCTCTCCTATTACTAAATTAACTTTATTCATTTATTCATGTCTATGGTAGCTACTCATGATTGGCCCTTACATCAATTAGGCATAAAAAAAAACTTCTTATATGGTAACCTTCAGGATGAAATATATATGGAGAAACCACTTGAGTTTGTTGCTCAGGGGTAGTATAAGAAAGTTTGTCATCTTCGAAAAGTCCCTATATGGTTTAATATAGGATTCCCATAGTTTGAAAATTTTAGTCAAGTAGTAGAAACATTTAAAATGAATGCGAATAAGTCTGGCCACTCAATTTTCTATAAATATTTTGCATTTGGAATTATTCTCCTTATTGTGTATGTGGATGATATTGGCACTATTGGAAGTGATATGTGAACATTTCACCTCTGAAGTCCTTCCTTCACAATCAATTTCACACAAAAGATTTAGAATTTTTGAAATATCTTCTAGAAAGAGAGGTGACAAGAAGCAAAAAAGGCATTTCCTTGTATAAGAGAAAATACATTCTTGACCTATTAACTGAGATCGGAAAATTGAGGTCTAATCCATGCAATGCTCTAGTACTTCCTAATTTGCAACTCACCAAAGATGGGGACTTATTTAAAGATCTTGAGAAAATTAAGAGAGTGGTTAGGCAACTGAACAATAACTTGTTTTGATATTGTATATTCTATCAGTATTATAAGTCAATTCCTGTCTTTCAAATCGTCCATCATTAAGCTACTTTAGAACATATCCTTTATTACTTAAAAGGGAGTTTTTGGTCGAGAGATATTGAATGAAAATCATGGACATATTCATATTGAGTGTCCCTCAGATGTAGATTGGGTAAGTTCCTGGATTGATTAGAAGTCCACTATTGTCTGTTGTCTTTACTAGAGGAAACTTGGTTTTATGGAAAAGCAAAAAGCGAAATGTTGTGTCTAGGTAAATACAAAATCTTAATGTAGAGTTATGAAACAATAGATATATGTGATAATGTAGATATATAAGCTCTTAGTAGAGATTGGTCTTAAATCCTCAATATTAGCAAAGTTGTGGTATGATAACCAAGCTACTCTGTATATTGCTTCTAGTCATGTGTTTCATGAACGAACTAAGCTTATGAGATTGGTTGTCATTTTGTTCATGAAAAAGTGCAGCAAAACTTGATCTTTATAGGATATGTGAAAACTGGAGAATAACTTGGAAGTATTTTCACATATATTCTAAATGTAGTTCGGCTATGTTTGTAACAAGCTAAGTATGACTAATATCTATGCTCCAGCTTGCGGGAGAGTGTTACAAATTGTATAACTTGATTATAGAGGTTGTTATAGATTGTTTAGCTTTATAAGGATCCCATTTACTTGCCTAATCGGGAGATGAACAATTTGTATATATTTGTACTTTTACTTATGTACAAAATTATCAGTTGAGACAATATTTCCTCTCTTTGTTTCATATCAATAGTAACATATTTTATTATTACACTTGATCCAACAAATTTGATCATTGATTGTGAATATTATTTTCATCTCTTTTTTTTCACATATGCTACCTCTTTCATTCCTTTTGATGCATAGCTCTGTGCTATGATAGGGCTGGAAATCCTTAGAGACTGTAGCTGCAGCTGAAAGGTTGGCCTTGACCCTTCAAGCAACTAGGAATATAAAGGAAGCAAGTGAACTTCTTGAAAGGTGAATCATACTGGATAAATCTCTAATCAAAACATGTCATCCTCAAAATGTGGTGAAATTACATTTTCATAACATTAGAAAATATATTATTAGTCTTCACCCAATGCCCTAAACTTTTGAATTTGATGATTTTTTGACAGGTTTTTAGAACATCTATGACTAAGAGGTCTCAAATTTTATGCTTCCCTGCTTTTTGTTGGATTTGTGATTTATTGAAATTTGCCACATTTCATGATAGTAGACATGTTAGAATAAGATATGATCAATTTGTTAGCATCACCAATAATTTAAAATTTTAAGTTGAATGGTCCCTTTAACTTTTTTAAGTGCAGGTGTTTGGATGTTCGGAAAACACTGCTTCCCAAAGACCACATCCAGGTTTGTATTTAGAGAATTCTTATTGTAAAAATGGAAGGAGGGAAGTAGGGAGAAATAAGTTAAAATGTGGTTTCATCTTGTTTACTGGAGTGTCATTAATAGGTTTAAGTTTAAAATTGTCTAGCTTATGTTCATATTCCATCTGATCTCCTTCTCTTTGGCAGATTGGTGCCAACATGCTTCAACTTGCTAGGGTGGCAATGTTGATATCAAATACGCTAAGAAAGGTCAATGCCTCTGAAGCAATGGCTGAGCTTGGTAAGGCAAGAGAACTTCTGTGCATTTCTGCAAGGTTTGTTTTCTTTTTCCTTTTTTGCAAAGTTTATGCTAATGCATGTGCAAAATAAATTTTTTAATCTAGTCCTGTATTAACAAAAATGCTTAGCTATTGTATATACAATTTAATCCAATTAAAGGGGCTACTAGAGCCATCTCTTTCTAGTGTTGTTGCCATATTACTACTCTAGACATCATTAAGATAAAAGAAAAAGAAATAACAAAGGAATAGCCTTTAGACCAATAAGTAATCGGGAGATTGGTTTTTGCTGAAAAAATTGGACTGATATATGGTAAATGACAAGTGGATAGAGACCTACCCTATAAGTAGCGCTTTGTTTGATGATCCAACTGTATTGGATCACAGTCCAATAGTAGTGGAGCTGCAAACAGGCGACAGGAGGAAGAAGACCCCATTTAGGATCTTCAATCACTTGATGGACAATCCTGACTTTAGAAACATACTCATCGAGGAGATGCATGGGGCCATACCTAGATCAAAAGGATATCAGATCACCATGAGACTCAAAGCTTTGCAGAATCAACTGAAATTCCTTAGCAGGAAAACAGTCCACCATACTTGAAAGCTCTAACTGAAGCTCTAGAAGAGCTAAAGCAATGTTAGAAGAGAATATTGGTTAGACCAGAAGATTTGCAACTAAGAACACGGCCTGCATTGGTGGGAAAATATAATCTACTACTGAATAGTACCAATACTCTATTAAGGCAGAAATCTCGGATGCTCTGGATGAAGGAGGGTGAGAGATGTACTAAGTATTTTATGAGCTCAATTTCAGCTATGAGGAATAAGAATTCTATCTAATTGCTGGAAGATGGCACGGGCGTATCTACGAGGACATTGGAAGTAGGAAGAGGGTTGCCTTAGAGTACTTTACTCGGCAATTTAAGACTATAATCCCATTAAGAAATATACCCGCAAAGGTTCTAGTAGGGCTTAAACAATTTGATGAAGACGATAAGGTGGCGTTGGTAAGAGAAATAACAAGGGAAGAAATCAAGAATGCTATTTTTTCAATGAGCTACGACAAAGCCCCAAGACCAAATGGTTATAATAGGAGATTCTTTCAAAAACACGGGGATATTGTAGGAGAAGAAGTGGTAGCAGCAATGGATGAGTTCTATAAGAGAGGAACAATCCTCAAGGAATGGAACAAAACTTTTATCTGCCTTATTCCCAAACAGAGTAATGCAAGGAAGATGGAACAATTTAGGCCTATAGCTTGCTGTAATTTTCTTTATAAAACCATCACGAAGATCTTAGCTAATAGGCTGAGAGCGAGTCTGGGGAAGATAATTACCCCGAACAGAATGCTTTTATCAAGGGGAGATCAGTGGGAACAAATATCCTACTATGCCAGAACTATCAGAGGGCTATCACTTTAAGAGGAGAATGAGGAATTACACCATAAAGATGGACCTTGCGAAGGCCTATGACTCAATCAACTAAGCTTTCTTTTTACTATATTGAAGGCAGTCGGTTATCTTCCTCTATTTAGAAAATGGGTTGAAGAATGTGTAACTAATGTTTTATGGCAATCTTGGTGGATGGGGAACCTACATACTTGATCAAAGCCAGGAGGGGCTTGAGGCAAGGGGACCCATTATCCCCTTACTTGTTTGTCCTATGCATGGAGTTTTTGTCAACTCTTCTTGTGAATACCATATGATGGCATCTAGAATTCTAGTTCCATGGTAGATGTAAAGGTTTGAAGCTCACACGCCTAACTTTTGCAAATGACCTCTTATTGTTTTGCTAGGTTGAGAAAAACTCGATTAATATAATCATGAAAGTAATGAAGGAATTTCTGAAGAGTTGTTTCTAATTATCTTGCAACTCAAGTAGAGAGGTAGCATCTACAACTATCGAGATGGGATTAACACAAGGGCAACTACCCTTCAAATACCTGGGGGTACCAATTTCTCAAAGAAGAATCAATGCTGGGGATTGTAAACCTCTGTTGGACTTAATTCATGGCAAAATCAATCAATGAAGCAATTGGTTCCTTAGCTATTAAGGCAGGCTACAACTAATTCAGACAATACTAAGCAATCTTACCACTTGTTGAATCAACCATTTATCCATTCCCAAAAGTATCCTTAAGGAAATCGATAGGCGGCTTAGGGATTTCTTGTGGAATAGTTCAAACCAAGGCAGAAGCAAAGCGAAGATCAGTTGGGACAAAATTTGTAGACCTAAGCAACAGGAGGATTGGGCATCCATTCTGTAAGGATGAATCATAGGGTGAGTAGGGGGCAGAATTTGTGGTGGTTATGTTACAAAAAGGAGGATTTACGGGTGAAATGGATACACAATGTATTCATTAAGCACAAGAGTATCTGGATCCTACAGTCAAGGCAGGATATGTCAAGCACTCTTAAAGAAATTCTAGAAACCATACATTGGATGCAGAGTCAGGTGTTCCATAGGATTGGGAATGGAAAAAGCACGTTTTTTTGGTATGATAATTGGCACTGTAAAGGTCCTCTATATAAGGTGGAGGTATAGGGCTTGAAATTGGTGGTGAATCTAACTACCAAAGAAAGTATGCTTATTCAAAATAATCAGTGGATATAGCCCTTCCACAATAGTACGAGTGCTAGTTTCATCATGGAAGAGTTGCCTTGATGTGAGGAAGGAGAGCAAGATGAAATTCAATGGCTAGCAGATAACCTGTAAAACATTGTTACAGGTTACACAGAGCACAAGGCAGGAGTGGGCAACCTTAGTATGGGATAGTGATCTTAATCCAGCTCATTTATCCATCTTATGGATGGGAATCAATGGAGGGTTGCTTACAAGGGATAAGATCAAGTTCTCCATTAGTAATGTGAACTATGAGTTATGCAATGCGGAACTGAAAAGTTTGGAACACTTCATGATTAGATGCAGGTATACTAGACAAGTCTGGGATCGGTTGCAAAATATACACAACGTGGCTCGACTAACAGATTCTTGGAGTGAAACTACTGCTTGGCTAGGGAAAATTAGAGTGCATAATGTGGCTAATCTCAAAGCTATCAGGTTAAGTTAGGCAGCCTTGGTGCACTACATATGGAAAGAGCGCAATTGCAGAGTATTCAAACAAGTAGTATTGAGATGGTTTTTCAGGCCATCTTCTTACATTGCAGATTGACCATTTTAACCAGAGGAATAGCTGCAAATCTGACAAGTAACATGAAGAGCAGATGGGGATTAGAGTAGTACTGGACTAAGTGGTCTCACAAGTTCCCTCAATCTGAAGATGTAGACGATTACTAGAAACCATAAATCTCTATAATTTAGATTCTATGGATTATATTAGTTTTATCCTCTAGATTGTATATATTTTCTCATAATGAAATCTATTAATTTTCAAAAAAAAAAACTTCTGACTTATTTGAATAATTAACTGCTTTATTACATGTGGATGGCTATTGAAGATGAAAAACAAATATGCATCTGGATGGCTTATCCATTACATGTCACTGGCATTGTAGTGGATATGGCCAAGTAGCCATGTACCCATTCGATGAATAATTGAACTTGGAGATGTTGATATTTGTTTCCAACTACCAATCTTTGTTGTGCAGGAATTTTCTCCTTGTAGTTCCTTAGTTAAGGATTGCTAACTTACAGTTTTGTAGATTATCCTTATCACTTGTGAAATTCTAAGTCAAGTCTAACAAATAAATTATAGAACTTTCACCAAGATAATGGTATTTAGGAATTTAATTAAATCTAGAATATTGTAGAAACTTGCAAGTTATTACTAGTTATTATTATCGTTAACCTTTTTATCTTAACCTTTTGTCAACTTATGGTTTATCAGTTGTTTACTATAGCACGACAAGTTCATATTTGTTGTTCATTTGTACTTTTTACTATTATGATCCTTCTTAGTTCCAGGGTTTGTTGGTTATCATGTACTGATGTACTCCTATTTCAAGGTATAGGGGATAAGTAGAAAAGGATTACTTAATTCACCCATAAATATATGCGCATGCACTTTAGCATCAAAGTAATTGATCATTGAGTATTGAGAAATGAAAATTTGGTAGTTAGCAAGATTGATGCATGCCCTTTAGCATCAAAGTAATTAATCATTGAGTATTGAGAAATGAAAATTTGATAGTTAGCAAGATTGATTTAATGAAGATTTTGATAATGAGTTATTATAGTTTCTGATATTAATATTGTCAGTGTTCTTGTATAAGAAGATTCTATTTTAATTAGCCTTTCATACATTGAAAGAAGTATGTATTGCTAAAATACTAGGGCTAATACTTCATAATAGATATCCTTCAAAAGAATATACTAAGTAATACCTGTTAACTTTGGTAGAAGTTTCTTTTTTCTTTTTCCATCGATAGCAATATGCGTTGTCAAATTACAAATGGAGTTAACATAAAAAAAAGAGTTAATTACTAAAAAATTCTATAGTTTACACAATTTTGCAATTATAGTCTGAACTTTAAAAAGTGATAATTAAATACTTGAACTTTTAATTTTTCTCAAATATAGTCTGACATTAGTGTATTAACGAAGCTGATGTGGCTATGTTATAGTAAATGTTGGATGCCATGTATTATGCTAAATTCACTTTAAATTTTAATAAAATTAAATTGAACAACAAAAACCACAAACCTACCTCCCCCCTACCTAAAACCCTAAGTTAATTGATTTTGATGGTGATTAAAGTTCCTCTTCTTCTCCACTCACTAACTCTAAACACAGTCCCATTTTTCTTTCATTTGAAAATTCTCCATTTTCGTCTCATACTAACTTACTTATCTCTCTTTAAAAAGTTCTCAAACCATGGTGACTACCAAATCTCAACCACATTCTTTCCCCATGGTCGTCAACGAACACCTCTATAGTGCTTCTCTTGGTTCGTAATCTTGATTATATTGTTAACTGTTGTGATGTTGGGGGAGGTATGGTTATGTTTGTCATGGTGGGTATTTGCTGGCTTAAAGTCCAACCCTTTGCGGGCTTTGATTGCTTAGAATCACAGGTGTACAATTCAAAGTTGTTGATGAACGTGAAATTGTCCATGGAAGTGATGTCTCTTAACAGATGTTGTTTGATAAGTTTCAGGGTTGAAGATTCATCCAGAGAACCCATTTCAAGCTTAATTAGCTAGTGATAGTATGGAAATTGAGTTCAAAGAGAGAAGAAGAAGAAGAGAAAGATGAGGTTTTTGTTGCTGTTGAGTGGAAATTGGAGAGTAAGAGGGTATATAAAGGGAAGAACAAGAAGGAAACCATTGAAGAGGGAGGAGGTTTCTTAGGAGGTTCCATAGATGTTGTGAGGAAGCATCATTTGGTGAGGTTAGTAATATATCGATGGAGGGTATTCAATATGAGAGACTTATGCTGAAAGTAGCAACCTATTGTCACTATTAAATTCAAGAGCACCATCTTTCTGTCTGGAGTATCTGTTATCAGAATGAAGGGTTTCTGAAGAAGGGGCATTGTTAATTATTTGTCAAATTGCTATAGTTGTTTTTGACAGGAGGTGATGAGGCATATTGGAGAAAACAAAATAAGAAACATAAACTTTTATCAGCGAAGAGAACAACGAAAGACAAAAAGAACATAGGCTATTCTCACCTTGATTTGTAAGGTTCATATACATTTTTGTATAGAGATTGGTTTTCAGTTTGGATGATTTTTTTTTCTTGTCTGTTTACTCCCTTCCCTCGAATGCCTAATCCCATCAAAGTGAATTACTAACAATTAATTTAATTTGATTATAATCTGACGTGGAAATTGATTTACACCTAGCAGCCACTTCAGCTCCGTTAACAGAAACACTAACGTCAAGCTATATTTGAGAAAAATTGAAAGTTTAGGTATTTAATTACCACTTTTTAAAGTTTAGGTTATAATTGCAAAATTAAGTTTTGAGATTTTTTTTGGTAATTAACCCTAAAAATATGTTTGATTTATTTTTAACAGTTGAAATTTAAAAAAAAAACACTAAAATAGGACTGAATTAGAAAAATGTGAAGTAGGATGAAATATTGGTTATCTCCTGGAAGAAAATATCCATATGGTATGTGTTGGCTAAACTGCTAAAGAAAATATCCCTACTTGTCTTTTTTGATGGGTTTAATTTGCACTTACCTCCATTTGAATCTTATATTCATACACAGTTATGTTTGTTAGGATAGCACGGCAGGTGTTAAATAAGCAGAGAAAACAGTTAAGCAACAAGAAAAAGAATGGAGCACTCGAAGAGTCCACAAGAGAAGGGCGTACAGCATTAATAATACTGGTGAGTTCCTTTGCTGCATGTTGTTGGATTAAGAAACGTTTCTTCTTTTATAAAAGAATACATTGTTTGCTAAAATCCTCCATAAAATAGTCATTGTTGAATTATTGTCCTATATCTTAGTTTACAAAACCATTACAGCACTTTTACATCTTGTCTTAAAATTTTTGTACTTATTTTTTTTTACAAAAGTAAACAAAAAATATATGTGATAATCAAGCTTTCCTGCTTCAAAAATGATTGCTAGTGAAGTGTCAATATCTCAGATATATGTAGTTGAATTTGTTAAATTGGAACTAGAATCATTTGCATTGAAGTGTCATCTGTGTGTGATTGAGTCCTCAAGGTAATTGCTACCATCAAAGAATGCCCTTGAAACCATATTAACTTTAGATGTTAACTTATATTAAATCTGGAATAAAAGATTACTTGTTGCGATATTTTCTCATGTAATTTTTAACGCATGGGAATGATATAAACCTTACTTTTGACTCACAGCTGCAATCACTTGGTACTCTTGGACTTCTGGAGGTTTCTCGGAAGGAATTTCGAGAGTCAATGGTTAGTATAAAAATAAGATTAATTTATTGTCATTATTATAAGTCCAGCTAATTGCATGGAATTTTGATGAGTGGATATGAGAGTTCATCGAAAGAGAAGTTTTTTTCTCTTTTGAGCCACATATTTTTCACCTGGCTCACAAACTTGCCTTACTGTTATGAATTATCATCATCACTTTGAATTGATTAGTGGACTTCATGCACACTTTTCAAGTTTCAAAATCACTTTTTTCTATAAATACATAAATTGAACAGATTTCTGCTATTATGATTCAATTTTTTTGGGTTTTAAGAATTCCTGTTGGTTTGTATGTTGACTGTTAATGTGCTTGAGTTGATGAGTAGGGAGACCAATCATCCACTGGTGGAGCAGCAAGTGCCTTTTCTGAATGCGTTTATGCTTACAAAGAGGTACATTTCATATGAATATTATTCTGTTGGTAAGGTTTTTTGCCAATGGATGGTAGATCCAACCTGTGGTTGTGAGAATCTAAACTCTTCCTTTGTTTCTAATGTCCCTCTCCCTTTTAGTGGTTGCTGCATCTATGTTGAAAAGGGTTTTATTACTTGTTCAAGGAAAAAGGGCCTTTAGGAATGCTAGTTTCTTAAGGGGAACGCTGTCAAATGATACAAGTAATTTCATGTATCTGTAATCTGCCATGGTGGGGTGTGGAGGAGATTGTTATCCTTTTTTCCTTCAGTCTTATCTTCCCTCAATCTTAAGTTGTCTTTTTGTGGTAATTGCTATTTTTAAATAACATGTACTTGTGATATTCTTTGTATTTGAATTTGCTTTCAAACTGTTCTCCTCATTTTGCACGTCAAGCTGGAATATTTAGATATAGTTAAACCTTCTGTCTACTTTGTTCTCCATAGTTTACATTATAATGACAAATAAGACTTTGCTAAATCATTTTAAATCTCAGTGCAGTCATGCAATCACTCACCCACCAACACCCCCTTGTTTTCTTTTTCTCTTTGCCAATTGACACCTAAATCTCTTCCCTTTTAAAGATTTCAGTGAGGCCGTTATTCAGTAGATTAGATTTTCAGTGAGGGCATATTCAGTATGAGCTAGTATCTGATACCATGACATAGATGTAGTGGGTGTACTTTTGCTCTTAGACATGATGACATATCATCACTTAAATTTCCCGGTTTAAAAATATCCCTTGTAATCTTTTAATTCAATATTGTATACTGATATGAATAAGAAAATTTGTTATATTGCTGATGAGTTTACAGGCATCTACTTTGCATATATATAGCTGCTTAAGGTATCTAAATTAGGAAAATATAACTAGGAGATTATAGCTATAGATCTTTGTATATTTACAGGCTTGAATAAAGCCTAAACTCATGTATTTACAGTCTAGAACAAATCTATAATATTCCAAAGGAATATTTCATCCAGAACATTCCACAAGAATATTTCCTAATCCAACATTTTTAATCTCAAATTATGAGTTGATAATATCTTCCAACTCCTTAACATGTGATTTCTTTTGAGCTGCAATGAGTAGGCTTGGCAAATTAAGTCCAGTCCGATTTGAAGTCAATGTGTTAGGCTTGGGTAGGCTTGAACCCCTCCTCAAAACAATGTCACTTTGGTTTTTATTTCCCAAAACAATGTCATTTAGAAGAGGGGTTATCAAAACTATCAAACCTCTTGTACCATTGTTGAGAAGCTGTTTTAATCCATATCAAAATCTTTGTAGTCTACAAATATAACCTTCATGTCCTTGTGAATGAGGATCATCAATGCCCAATTTTTTTGCAATATTTAGAAGTATTTCATCTTGCTCTTGGTCGCTGAATATTGTTCTGTATGCCATTCCACTATGTGTTGCCATTGTAAACCAAAGCTCTGATACCAAATTGATGTAGGACAAATAGAATAATTCTTTACTAGTAGCTAAAAATCACAAAATTAGGAAATATGGCTGATATTAGGCTGCTGGAATATCAAGTTTCAAAGTTGAATTTTGGCTAGGAATACTAAAATTTTAAGGTTCAATTGCTGGAGATTTAGACTTAGGATTTTAGAGTTTAATATGGCTAGAATATAGGTTTAAGATGGCTAGAATGTAAGTTAGGTTTGCTGAAATTTAGTAAGGAACACATAAAATGAAAGGTAGGAAACTAGGAATCACTCCTAGGGTCAACAAAATCAATCTTAGAAGAAAGCATTACACCTTCTAGTTGAAAACTCAAGTTTGTAGAAAAATTCCAGATTACTTCTTATTATTGAAGGGCTGGGTACACATATATAGAGTTCTTAGAACCCTTATTCTAGTAGGAAAAGTTTCCTAACAAATTTAAATCCTATTTTAATAAAAATTCTATATGTCCTAAACAACTAAGATAACATATGTAACATATTTAACTTACTACTACTTCCTATCTAATAAAGAATCCTAACATAATCTGAATTTCACCCCTTATCTTTTGCTATCAACTCAATTCTCGATCTCCATCCCACCAAATTAAGACTTTTAGTTGACTAATTTTTCCTCTTTTATTTCTTTTACATACTTTAAGTTCTTTTGCATCAATGCCTCAAGAACCAAACCTCTATTCCTTTTAAACAAAATACCCTTCCCTGATGTTCCTTAAGATATTTCTGTGCTCTTTGAGCTGCTTGTAAATGAACTTCCTTCGGACTATGGATAAATAGACTAATTACACTTACTGCATATGCTATATATAGTTAGGTGTGAGACAAATAATTTAATCTTCCTACTAGACGTTGATACATCTCTCTATCTACTGCATCCTCCTCCTTTACTTTTCCAAGCTTAAGATTTGGATTAATAGGAGTGCTTGCAGGTTTGCATTCTGTCTTGCATGTCAAAAGATTCGTAATATACTGTTGTTATGACATAAAAATCTCATGCCTAGAATGTGCAACTTCAATTCCAAGGAAATATTTCAACCTTCCCAATGCCTGAATCTCAAATTCCTTAGCTAATTGTTGACTCAGCAACTGTTTTATGATCTCTCATCACTTTTATATCATCAACATACATTAGAAGAGCTATAACTCCTTTTGAAGGAGAATGTTTGATAAACAATGTATGATCTCCTTGACTTTGTCTTATCCTATTGCCAACATAACTCTTGCAAATCTTTCGAACCATGCTTGAGGTGATTGCTTAAGGCCATATAGTGCCTTCTTCAACTTACACATAGTATGAATGGAAATTCTTCCTATAACCTAGTGGAACTTCCATGTAAATTTCTTCTTCTAAATCTCTATTGTATTCTTGACATCTAGCTGTTGCAGTTACCAACCATAATTAGGCACTAATGACAATAATGCTCTAACAATATTCATCTTCGCAAAAGGCGCAAAATTCTCTAAATAATCAATCCCATAAGTCTGGGAAAGCCTTTTGTTGCCCGTCACACCTTGTATCTCTCAAGTAACCCATTTGTTCTATATTTCACTATATTTACCTACTTATAACTCACTGATTTCTTTATTATAGGTAATTTCACTAATTCTCAAGTTTTGTTTTTTTCCAATGCCTCCATCTTCACATTTATAGTTTGTTTTCATTTTTCATTAGATAAAGCCTCAGATAAGGTGGTAGGGATTGTAATGGTGCTCAGGATAACGAGGAAGGCTCTGTGGGATGGTAAAAAAATTTTAAACGATAAGAAATGTGCAAAAGGATATAATAGTCATTTTGTACACTCTTTGGTTACATTTTGTCACACTTTACTGTTTTAGTCTGAATGCCTCGTAGAGAGTGTGTTTTCCATTAAATAGAAGATAATTTGCTGAATACATTCCACGAATTGAGCTACAACTATTCTAAGCCTATAATTAAGCTAGTTATTTACAAAAAGAATATTGATATAACAAATATTACAGCCATATATAATTAATCTATTGACATCCCCCCTCAAATTGAATCTGGGCGATCAAGAAGCGTCAATTTGCCCACAAGAAAGGAGTGTCGTTGATGAGACAGGGCTTTAGTGAACACATCAGCAATTTGTAAATGAGAGGAAATGTGTGGAAGAGAAAGAACTTGTTGATCCATAGCCTCACGAATGGAATGACAGTCAACATTGATATTTTTGGTACGCTCGTGGTAAACGGGATTAGTAGCAATTTGAATGGCACTAGTGTTGTCCGCATGAAGAGGCGTTGGACCATGTTGAGGAAAACCTAGTTCAGCTAAGAGTCCACGAAGCCAAGCAATTTCAGAACTAGCAGCAGACATAGCACGATATTCTGAGTTTGTTCAAAACTTTTGTTGCATATGTTGAAACACAATATCATACAAATCTTAAGGTTTTGAGATCAGATTCGGGTGGTGAGTACATGTCCAATGAATTTCATGCTTTCTTGCACGAGAAAGGCATCATTTCTCTAAATAATCAATCCCATGAGTCTGGGTAAAGCCTTTTGTTAGAGCATTAAGTTCTCAATTTGACAATTTGTAAACTGTCTCCTTTCCCTTTTTATCAACTAGTGTGTATTAGTCAAAAAAACTAGTGTCTAAACGGTTGACTACATTAAATTTGAATTGAAAAGCTAAACCCTTATGCACTTCTGCAGTTTGAAGCTGATAGGATGCTTTCTGGTATTCGTGAAGCAAAGCTGGAATATCTTTCGTGTTTGAAGCATCTTTCTAACTTAATTAGTGAGCTTACTGTCAGAGAAGAAGAGCAATCTAGAAGAGCCACATTGGAAGAGCTGAATAATGAAATAGCACATGTTGAAGATGAAATTGCCCCCCATGTAAAACGTAAGCGCTAAGCACTTAAGAACCATTTGTAGCACCTAAATATCTCAGATTATTTTGCAAACTTGTTTTATCTTAAGAACCATTATAGAATAAGCTCAAAGGACATTTTCTATGAACGTTAGACCAGTTTGTCATTTGTACTTTCCACTAGTACAATGTTGGTCATTTTCAAGGGGGAAGGTGGATCTCCACACATTTCATTCAAAAAGTGCCTACGGCGAAGCGCGACTCGTACATTATTTTCTGTAGAAAAATCATCCCCACATTTAGACGAAGCTGCATGTTCTATTTTTCATGTTTTGCTGTGGCTTATGTCGTGGTCTGTTTATATTCTTTGTTTTGCATGATTTCCTAAACATCACTTAAAATTTTATAACATAGTTAACAAATGATATAAGTAATCAAGATTTTTAATGTACATCTTATCATGAAACTTGATCTTTATCTTGTAGGTTTTTTTTAATTATTTCTTAAATTAGCTAATTTTAATCACTGTCGACTCATTTTAACTACTGTAGTTATATAAGTGTTTGACCTCTAATATATAGTATTCACATAACGTATTGAGAGAACTTTATGGTTGTTATAAAGGGTTAAATAAGAAGTGTTAACTCTCTTAAAGACTAATCTTATTTGTAATAAGTTCTAGATATTTTATTTTAATTAAACTTTAATTAGAATTATAATTAATTATAATTGAATATCAATTATATCCAAATAGGATTCAAAATCTTATATTGAACTTTGTTTATTAAATATTTTACATTAATCAAGTTTTAAAACTTAACAATTAATTTAATTTGATTATAATACTTTTTTTCTTCAACTCATTCTTTATGTGTGACTCATTAGCTTTCTAAATATGTTGGCAATGGATATAAATTATAATCCTAAATTATATTTAGGATTCATCTAAATTAAATTCTTTTAGTTTATTTTTAATTCTCTAATTAATTTATTTATATCGATATATTAAGATTGACGTTTACCAACACATTATAAATATTCAAATATTTAGGAATGACAAAGTAGTTTTGGTTAATATATTTTGTGTGTGATTTTTTTGTATAATTCAATTTTTTCATTACATCATGTTCTATTAGATATAGAGTATAAAATTAATTTATATTTTATTTTAGTCCAATTATATTAGTTCTTTATCATTAATAATTGATTCTATTATTGACATTTGTAAGTTATTTTACAAAATACCATTTTACTTTAGCCAAATATTTTTTGAATCAATACTAATCGAGAATAATATAATAAGCAATGAACCATATATTGGTCATTAAACTATCTTTATATAGTTCATGTTATATCCAATAACTACCAACTAAGCTATCATCAACTAGAATAGATCATAAGTAGTATTAAGGTATAACTATCTTTATATTAGATATTTTGGCAAGTCAAATGATGAGTTATACAATCATCACAATAAGAATTTTTATAGATATACAAGTAATGTTTCAAATTGATTTCTCCTATAAAGTCAGTTCAGTGAACTTGTATTTTAAGAACCACACATACATTTGTTTGAGTATCTCATACTTTACTCTATGAGATAAACTACTTTCTTCAAAAGGAAGAAACATAACGTGTATTAGTCTTTTTAATCTCTATTAATGTCCAATCTCAATAGACTAATGGCTATGAGCAATTTAGAAGTAACACGTAAATGCAATATGAATTTCATAATCATAATCTCATCATAATTTCATTGGCAATGTATATTTTTATGGATTTATCATATACATCTAAATATTTATAAGATTAATAATACCTTTAAATTATTTTGCTCTAGGCTATAACTAATCAATTGGTTTAGGGCATAAACTAACAATCTCTTACTTGCACTAAGTCAATTGTTTAAGTATCTTATATATCATATTTCTTTATGACGATTATGCTATTTTTAGGAAAATAATTTAATGAGAGAATTATATAAGATTTTCTATAGTGAGAGCACTTACTTAAATCTTACAATTTTTATCTTAATTATTATCATAAGTAAGAAAAACTACCTAAATACATACGTGGATCTTTGATAAGATTATGCCTAATAGTTGGGATGTTCTACAATACATTATTGTCTGAATAATGCAAGGAACTATATCAAGTTTATTAAATAACTTCTTGATCCAATTAAGCATTTCTACTAAATAAAAAGTGTATTTTGGATTTATTATCAATTAATGCCACATTAGAATATTTTTTATTTCAAAATAATATTATTTCAAGTAAAATATACCTTTATTAGGATTTAAATTCTAAAAGTTAATATCTATTTAACCTTCAAATATTAACTCATATATAGAATAATAGATATCTTTGATACTTCACAAGTATTAGATATCTCAAATACTAAATATTTTTAGTGCATTATCTATGTACTTAGACTATAATAGGTAAACAACATTTGTATCTATCTCTATAGACAACATTTTTATCTATCTTTATAGATCTAATTCTCAAAACTAAGTTGTTATTTTTTTTTATATCCAATAAGAGTTGTTCTTAGATAATTATAATTTCAATAATTGAAAACATGAATAATTATTCTCTATGTGCAATATATGACTCTACATACTCTTATTGAACAAGATAACTATACTCCCATTAGCCTTCTCATAGATATGATAAGTTTATATCATCTAAAAAATAAAACTCTTTGAATTCATCATAAAAGTAAATCTTTCAACATCTCGTAGCCTTTAAACTATACATCAAATATATCCTCAAAGGCACTAGTTTTAATTGAATGTATTGTCATAAGATTTGAACTTCTCAAAATTTATCTTATTCCCACTATTTATCTTAAGAACCATTTTCCTATAAGTATACATTGAAACAAACATTTTATTCAATGGAATATGTAAGATTACATCGAACTTTTTGGATATCTTTTAACCTTTTATTATTCAATTTAGTTATAAACTTAGTAGATAAGATATGCTTTAACTAAGCATTATATTGCTAAATCATTAACTTTAACTCTTGCAAAGTCTTAGCATTTCATATATAATATGAAAATATGTTAATTAATTTAATTGGAACTTTTGAAGGTAACTTATAGTACTGGTTATAACTATAAAGGAAATAAATATTGCATCATACAATATCTTATTTTGCACTTTGCTTCTCACACAAATCCATACTCCTGTGAACTTTAGTTGTAGAGGTATTCATTAGAGAATCTCATTTATTATAGATAATCAAAAATTTTAAATCTCATTACATCGATCTCATCGAAGTGATTTAACATTCATAATGCTTAGTTTCCATTTAAATTTAAATAATTTAAACTTTCAAAAACTTTAAATCAATATTTTATTTAATACATATGACATATCATATAAACTCATTAGTACATTTAATGAAATACAAGTATTATTCTTTTATAAATTGTTATTACATCCAACTTATCACATATATAAGATTTAGTAATTCAATACCATCACTATTCTTCTACCAAAGGTTGATTTTTGTGATCCTTATCATGTTAATTTAACCAATATGGCATAAAAAAATAGTTTTGATTATCCAACTTTCAATTCTTGCCATTTATATTAAGCATAAGACTCCTTTGATCTAACACATACAAATTGTTTGTATAAACTTGAATTATCTAATTTTACTTATCAATCTATTTCTTATCATGCCTTTAACATTATAATAATGTTAGATGTAAATTCAATATTAAATACTCAAAAGCATAAATTATAAATATTTATGATCTCAATCATATTAAGTATAGGCAAGAAAATTTACTTAGTTATTTTTCTTATAACAATAACTATTGTCATATTTAAGTCAATACCTTTAATCGAAGTCCATGTTTTTACCTTTAGTAATTAAATGAAACAATTTTATCAATATACTATGCCTTTCATCTCTACTTCATGCAATATAATGCATGTTTTTTTCTCGTACCGAAACTTTTAGGAACTTTAGACTAACTCAATAACCTCCAACATAAAGAGACTTTTAATAACCTTCCTTTATTGCTTAAACCTCCCATATTAAGACTGTAAATAGTACTGTTTTGAATGTAATCATTTTGGCCTTTACCATGGCTATGGTAGAAGAGAGTTGGCATTTGCGTTGTGTCACACATAGAACGAAGAAAGGATTTAGAAAAAAGAATTATCATATTTCTGCTTTTTGTTATGTTCATGACATAAAACTTCAACGCGCATCTAAGAAAAAATGGTTAGATTGTGGCCTTTTTTACTGTATAAAACCATGCACCTTAGCCATGTTGCTTTTGTGACTATATTCTGTAGAACATTATAATGGTAAGAGATACTAATCTACAGTTTACATAAACCAATATAAACAACGACCCCATTTGGTAGTTGGCTTTTAAGCCATATTTTAGCATATTAGAGGGTGTTAGTTGTTTCATTATGTCAAACAGCTAATTATTTTGTTTGGTTATTAGCTGATTAAGTTGGCTTATTCAACCAAATCAGCTAATTTTTAAAAAGCTCCTCTATAGGAGCGTTTTGGTATTTAGATGATAAAAATTGGGCATTAATGGTGGTTAGATTATGGCCTTTTTTACTCTATAAAACCATGCACCTTAGCTATATTGCTTTTGTGACTATATTCTATAGAACTTTAGAATGGTAAGAGATACTAATCTAAAGTCAGCATAAACCAATATAAACAACGACCCCATTTGGTAGATGGCTTTTCAGCCATATTTTAGCAGATTTGAGGATACTATTTTGTCTGGTTATCAGCTGATTGGATTGGCTGATTTAACCAAATAAGCTACTTTTTAAAAAGATCCTCTATAGGATTGTTTCGGTATTCAGTTGATAAAATTTGGGCATTAATGATGGTTAGAATATGGCCTTTTTTACTTTATAAAACCATGCACCTTGGCCATTTGCTTTTGTGACTATATTATGTAGAACTTTAGAATGGCAAGCGATACTAATCTAGGGTCAACATAAACCAATATAAACAATGTCCCCATTTAGTAGATGGCTTTGGTTATCAGCTGATTGGGTTGGCTGATTCAACCAAATCAGCTAATTTTTAAAAAGCTCCTTTATAGGAGCATTTTGGTATTTAGCTTATAAAAATTGGACATTAATGACAATTGTGCCCTCAAAAAAAATAGCCACAAATTTAAGAAGGTGTCTATAATTTTCAAACATCATTTACCATCTAATTTATTTTGTTCTAAAAGTATAACGGTCATACGTATTATAGGAATTGTCATAGGCGTGACACTTCATGCCTTTGACTCTTTTTTATTATATTATAAGTGTCATAAGCGTGACACTTTGTTTTTGTCATGCCTATGACTCTTTTTTTGTTTTTTTTTGTTTTTATCATTTCAATTTTTTTATAAGACTTAGGCATGACACTCTTTGTGTATTTCAATTTTAATTTTTAAATAAAACTTACAAATTGAAGTCAAATTCTTAACACCAATATTTTAAAGATGGGAGATAAGACAAGAAATTTAAAGTTGAAAATTTGATTAATTTACTAAAATTGTTTAATTAATTTATAAATTAATTAAATTAATTAAATTAAAAAAGTAATCAATTATTATTATTATTATTATTATTATTATTATTATTATTATTATTACGTATTCTATGATTTTTATTAGAGTTATAAACTTAATTTTTGTAAAATTAAATATTTAATATCTAAATTCTTATGAAAATATTCAAAGAAATACTAAGATATAATACTTATGTCCTCTATTTTTTTAAGTCATGCCCTTATAAGTCATTTTATACATAAACAGATAATACTAAAAAACTAATTTAACCAAACATTTTTAATAAACAACTAATGTTATCTATTGGTTAAATCAGCTAACATAATCTGCTATCAGCTAACTGCTGATAGAATCAGTTAACAGCTAATGCAATCAGCTGATTGTCAAATAGGGTCAATATCTACGTATTGGGTGTTTTTCAATTCCTCGTTCGTACAATTTACTTGATCCTTTCAGTTGTCTTTATGTTTACTTTTAAAGTTAAAGGAAGATGTATATAATGGGATGATAACTCTTTGTATATTCTGACTCAAATTTGATATTAATTCAACTTCAAAAGTTAAAATTTAAATTATTAAATTTAAATAATAAACTTAATATCTCTATCTATCTTTATCTTTATCTCTTTGAGTAATATGTAATAATTTTTGGATATAATAATCTTTTAGCCCATTAATTTCTTAGCTGCTGGAGGAAAACGCTCCTCATAGGAGCATTTTCAAAATCAGCAGATTGAGTCGAATCTGCCAACTCAATCAGCTGATTACCAAAATAATTATTAGTAACTTGACATGGTCAAACAATTAAAACCTTTCAATCTGCCAAAAAATGGTTGATAAATCATTTACCAAACAAGGCCTTAATTCTAAATTGAATCATATCCAGGGTTTTAAAGCTATTAATCTAAATTTTTAGATATAATCAAATCTAATTTGATTTTAGAGTTTTTTATTTCAATTCAAAAATTTTGTTCAATAACAATCAAATAATATAATCAAGTTATAGAAATAAAGTCGACTTTAATATTAATGTTGTGAAATCAAGACGAGATCCAATCCTTAATGTAATAGAATAAACACAAAACTTTTTTGTATAATTTTCTAAAAGCCAAAATCACTTTAAATTGTATAACATGATTAACACATAAAATAATAAAGTATAAATCTTAATTTGTACTTTATTGTAAAGCTTGATCATTATTTTGTCGTTTATCTCGAACCATTTCTAAAATCGACTCATCTTAATCACCGTTGGCTCTTCTCAATCACTATAGTTACAAAAGTGTCTGACTTCTATCAGTATTCATAAAACGTATTGAGAGAATACTATAACTATTTTAAAGAGGGTTAGGTAAAAAGTGTTATCGCCTTTAGAACTTAAGTTTATTTATAATAAGTTATAGATGTTTTCAGTAATTCAATTAAAATAAAATTATAACTTTAATTGCACTTTAATTAGAATTATAATTAATTCTAATTAAATACTAATTATACCCAAATAAGATTCAATATCTTATATTAATCTTTATTTATTAAATATCTCATATTTAGTTACAAAGTTTCTCAAACTTTACAATCAAGTCCAACTTAATTAAAACACTTTTTTCTCTCTTCAACACATTCTTTATCGATAACCTATTAGGTTTTGAAATATGTTGGAAATGGATATAAATCATAACCCTAAGTCATATTTAGGATTAGATAAATTAATCAACTTTAATTTATTTTTTACTCTCTAATTAATTAATTTATATCCATATATATATTAAGATTAACGTCTAGCAATGCGTCATAGCCACCTAAATATTTGAGGATGTCAAAGTAATTTTGACTAACCTTTCTATGCATTATTTTTTCGTATAATTTAATCATTTCATTATATATGTTTTATTTAAACATAGAGTATAGAAATAATGTCTACTATATTTAAGTCGAATCATGTCAGTTCTCCGCTATTAGTAATTGATTCAATTAATAAAATTTGTAAACTATTTTATTAAGTGTCGTTCCACATTGTACAAATATTTCCCAATACTAATTGAAAACAATAAAGTATTCTCCTTAATTACTTTAGATTAATGAATCATATACTGATCACTCAATCATCTCTATATAGTTCATGCTATATTTAATGACTACTAATTGAGCTATCCTTAACTAGAATAAGTCATAAGTAGTATCAAAATATAATAATTCCTATATGAGATATTTTGGTGATCTTAAATTGAAGGATCACTTATTCGATCATCATAATAAGAATTTCTATAGATAAAAAAGTAATGCTCCAAACAGTTTCTTATATGGGGTTCGTTCATTGAACTTGTTTTAGCAAGCACTTACAAGTTTGCTTAAGTATTTCCATAATTTAATCTATGAGATAAATTACTTCCTTCATCAGAAAGAAACATACAGTATGTTAATCCTTTTACTCTCTATTAATATCTAGTTTTAATAAACTAATGATTATGAATAATTTAGGGATAATACATAAATATTATATGAATATCATAATTATGATCTCATCATAATTTTATTTGTAGTATATATATATCCTATGAAATTTATCGTTTACATCTTAATATGTATAAGACAAACAATAACTTTAAATTAGTTTGTTACTATAATACAATTAATCAATTGGTAAGACATAGACCAACGTATTTTACCTATTATATGTACGTACACCTTTATGGTCCTTCAGAAGGAAGGTTTATTCAATCTTAATACGTTTTTAGGCTGTAGAATGAGCAAGCAATAGAGTAACTCGTAACATTCTATAGCTGTAAGTAGAAGAGAAGGTTATCAACAGATAAAATATTAACACAAAGTTGTTGGTTTGATAGTTATATATATATATATGTGCTTGGTACTTTGTACTATCTTTTAAGTCTCAAACAAAATGTTAAATTATTTAATTATATAATATCTAATTACATTTATTATTAGTATAGCTATATAATTTCTATGCTTAATGTATATTTCTATTTATATTATACTTATAGTAATTTATGATCAACAGTTTTAACATATAAATATTAAAATAAATTTTCGTTTATAATAAATATATTATCTTTAGATATTTTATCAAGTAAAATTTTGTATTACATTAAACTATATATTTTTATTTTTTATTTAACAATATGGTTTTTATTTTTCCATTCTATAATCAAAGCAGGAACTGAAAAATACTTTTTCACATATCAAAGAAGATCATTGTGTTCATCTTCTTTGATAAATACTTTTAAATGTGAAATAGACCTTTATCTAGATGAGGAATTTCTACTAGTTTATAAATTTATTTGTTAATTTTTATTATTTTCTAGGATATACTTAAAGAGTTATATTGTAGTAGGTATAATAAAAACAATTTATAAATAGTTAAATAAGAATTTTGAGAAATTGAATTGCTATATAAAGAAGAAATTTTTTAATAAGTTCTATATTTCAATGTTCTAATGAAATAAAGCATTTATATCCTTTGATAAGAACTACTTTGGCAAACTTAAATTTCTCTTTATTGGCTGGAAATATCCAATTTGTGTACAAGTGTGACAAGGACTTAAATTAAATTAAGTCGCTAATTATTAATATTACTTGGATTAAAATTATAATAGTCCTTATTCAATTAGAAAATTAATTACTAGTTCTATTTTAATTAAGATTTTATAATACTTCAATTAAGATTTTAGGAATCTTCGATTAAGATCTCAAATGTCATAATAATTAGATTGAAATTCAACCTTACAGTAGGTCTTAATCTAATTAAGAAACTAATAAACAACTGCAAGACCATATGAAACAAGTAATGAGCTTAATAAATATAATAATATAGCACTAAAGGTTCATTTGGTTCAATTTCTGTTTTTTTTCTAGTATGATGTTTGGTTTTCATTTTTCTTATTTCGTTTTTTAGAAGAAAACAAAAATGTATTTGCTTGTTGATATTAACATAGCTATACTTTTATTATTAATAATAATTAAATATTAAATAAAATTTATAGAAATTATTTTTATCAATAAATAAAGAAATAAATTTATTTTAATATATTATACAGTATTTACTAATAATTTTGAATAATTAAATAACTATAATTTTTATTTTATTTTTGAACTGAATCTAATTGTTGGTATATTTTAAGTATTAAAAGTAATTTTATTATTTGTAATTAAATATTTTAAATTTTTATTTCATACGTAACTTTAAAGTTTATATATTTAATATATTATAAATTTAAAATATGTATTTATTAAATAATTATAATATTTAAAAATATCTTTTTTTTAATTATTCTAAAATTAGAATAAACTAATTAATTATATTAGTAAAAAATATTATCATTAATTAATATTAAATGATTAAATAGTATATATTAGTTAATAATAAAATCATATTAAGAGAAAAACTAGTTTTTGTAAGTTATGAAATAAGAAGAAACTAAAACTAAAAACATAAACAACAATCTAAAAAAAACATGTTTATTTTACAAAATTTGAAAACAAAAACAAAAACAAAAATTGAACCAAGCATACCCTAAATAAATAATGATTTATAAAATTAACCCTAATGTCATAAGTTTATACTGTCAAACCAAGTTAAACCAATACAAAATACAAAAGAAAACGATAGGCTATAGACATCCTTGAGCTAGAAAATAAACATAAGTAATGAGATTGGATTCGAGAGGCTAATTAATGTTCTTACTAATATTCCACCTTCTAACTATATATAGAGTTAAGCGATAGGGAATTCTTTTGCCTACTATAACCTCTCTTATCCATATTAGAGTGTTATGATAGAAATCTTGTAGTTCAATTTTCTTCATTTTTGAAAGTTCTCTAGTTTCTCTCGTTACAAAATGTTTGACCATTCATCCTCTAAATAAAAATAGGTTGTATAAGTATTGTAATTTTACCATATCTGTTTAGAGAAGATTTAATTGAAGAACAAATGGTTTAGTCTCATTTTTCTAATCACAAAGGTTACAACTTTTGCTACATGATGAATTCTCTTTACATATGTGCATTATGCTCAATTTGTTATAAATAGTTAACTAAAAAAATGAAGAATGTCTTAGAGAGATTGTACCTAACCCTGGTAAGCTTTATTCAAGATACCATTTAGTGATGTGTTAGAAAAAATTTTGGTTAAAAATTTTCAAGCATAATTTATTAATAAAAGATCTAAAATTATGTCTCACCCATATAATTGTATCTTTAGCCTCCAAATTTGGATTGTACTTGGGTAAGTTGTTTAAGTATTTCAAAAAACTTTTAAGCTTATAACTCCAATTATCTTTTTGGATGATTTATTCTTTTATCTATAGGCAGTATGTGACTGAGTGTTTGAAGGCTTAATAATTTGTAATGGGGACCTTAATTATTCAAAGTATCATATTGAAACTAAGTGGCCTTTCCATCCTAATTATGCTCTTTAGTTCATTGCACATATAACTTATTATCTTAAGGATCTAGTGAAGAGTCTAGGAGGTGTGAGATCTTAGTTTGACCTTCTAGAAGTTATGCCCTTTTAGGAATTAACTATATATTTGTTGTAACCATAGGGATTCTTTGTTAGTAAATATATCTTATATCTTTTTTAATAATAGCGCTTTGTTTATTGCTATAATAGATACAATACCTACGCTTTGTTTCTCATTAGTTTAACATAATTTTGACCATTTTACCTTCGCCACTATTGAGGTGTTAGATCCCTTTAACTAGAGGAAAATTTTAAGAACTTTTATGGATTTTATTAAGTTGAGAGGAAGGAATAGATAGAGATAGGATTTCCAATACACATGTGAGTTTTTTGGGAATTGAAATTATCAACTGAAGCTTTATAACATAAGAGAGGGTGATTCTATTGTGTATCAAATTAAAGAAAGGCCGATGATCCTTGAAGGACACTTTTTTTTTGTAACAGGTATTCCTAGGCACTTTCAAGGAAGTTTTTACACCTTAAGACCTATGGATAGAGATTTTGTTGCAATTTTAAATCCACCTATAGATACATATAAACATTTTTTCTTATGCTAATTATAGGGCCCAATATTTCGATAAAGGGTTATAAAGATTGCATAAGAGTTATAACTTATTTAGTACATAATATTGGAAACATATTCTTACAAAAAAAATAAAGATAACAAGATAAAGAAAGCATGTTCTTAAATCTTGATATCTTCTACAACACTTAGAAAGAGAAGGTCCTTAACAAAGGAGAGATGATATATTTTTAGCTTTTTGCATTTAATATGGTAGATAAAGTCTTCCTCCTACTCAATATAGTTAAAGCCTCCATAAAATTGGTGAATAAATACAGAGATAATGAGTCTCTTTATCCTAATATCTAACGCCATCAAACATATAGGTGGGGTTCACCAAAATGTGTGATGTCTATGTCACCCCTCACTATATGCTCTCCCTCTAAGATGTCTTTAATGATGCTTATTTTGAGCACACAAGTGATGATGTCCCGGTGAAGGAAAAGGCTAATGCTCCACCCCCTAAGTAGACTTCCATTTACCCATCCTTAAACTGAAAATAGGTCTTTGGTGAAAGTGATAGTGAATCCTTGAGTTATTGTCTTCCTACCACCTCTGACAATCACGTAGTGCGTGGTCTTCTATGGAGTGGAGATTTTGAGTGAAGGGGTTAGAAGTTGGTATTCAGCCCTTGTAGGGTTTTTTTTTTTGGTTGAAGACCACATTCCTTAAAAAGTAGCAATTAGGCTCACAAATAGTGGAGAAGGAAGGGATTACCAGAGGTTTTATTATTTGAAGAAAATCTTATTTAGATTTTCCTCATATTCTAGATCTAAGGATATCATAAGAATTGGTCTATGGCACATCCAAAACTTTCCCATATTTCTTCAAAGCTAAAGGCTAGGTATAAGTTTGGAAGCAATCAAAGATGAGGATATTCCTATTTGTATTAACTTGTATAATGTGCCTTTAGAGTATTTGTCTACTAAAAGACTTGGTGCTTTTTGGGAACCCGATTTGTATAGATGAGACTATGGAAATGAGAAAAAAGGATAGGATATATTAGAGTGTGTGTAAATGTAAAATTGAGTGATGATTTACTAGACACCATCCCCTTAACGAGACCTGGAAACGATGGAACTCTATTTGAGGATTATATAAGAGTTTCATATCAATGGAATCCTAGACTTAGATGACAAGGCAAATGGTAGTGAATAATAGCCTAGAAGTTTGCAAAAGGTGACTATAAAGAATTGTTGAACCTATAGGTGCAAACAAATGAAAATAGGGGAGCAAACAATGTATCACTTTCTAAGACTATGGCAGGGGGATAAGATAATGTTAGTTTAGGGAATATAAAATTGGAAGGGAAGAGTTGATACAGCTTGAGTGCAATTACACTATTACTGTTAATCAAGAACTTAGCTAGAATATTCAAACTTGTGAGGTGGTTAAATAGAAGGAAGTTAATGGTAAGAGTAACACAAAGGAAGTAGCAATGATAGAGATTAAAAGTAATAAGGATAGGAATTTTCCAAGTTTTAGAGACAATTTTAAGGCTTATAACTCAGATGGAGGTAATATGGAGCAAGGAGTTTGTAACAGATAGTAGAAGGAAATTAAGGAGGAGGGAAGATATAAGGAAGCCCCCAAACTCCCTCCAAATTTTAATAATGGCTTAGAATATAAGGGGAATTAATTGACCTAAAAAATAATAGTCCTTGAAGGTCTATATTTTGGAGAATAAATCTTCATTGATGGGGATATTGGAATATAAACTTAAGAAAAAAGCATGTTTTAAATCTCAAATCGTTAACTAAAAACTGGAAATTCCTATCGAATTATTGATATTATCACTATGGTAGAACAGTGATTGGCTTTAACCCTAACTTAGTTAAGTACAATATATTATAGGTTAGTGATCAATTAATACATTTGGATATCTGATTCTTACAGAAAAGTGTAAAGGTAGCTATATTCTGAATCTTGCAGAAAACTGTTAGGGTAGCTATATCTTTTATGTATGGATCCAATTTTGTAATCCATTGACAAGTACCATAGAATGATCTCATTAGAATTTAGTCTAGAAATAAGGAGCCATGGCTAATCCGATAAGACTTTAATAATATCCTTTATCCATTTGAAGCTTCAGGTAATGTTTGCTTGAGATATTTTAAAGAGAATTTCAAAGAATGTATAGAGAAAACCAAGGTGAGTGACCTAAAATTTGAAGGAATTTTATGCTCTTATTGCAATAAACAGAGCCAAGGTTGGAGTGTAAATAAGAAATTAAACAAAAATTTGGTAAATGAGGATTACTAAAAAGGTTTAAGGAGAGTATAACTAATTTTGTTCTCTGACCACTTCCATATAGTCATTAAAGGTATATTCAGCTTAAGAAGAAGGAAATATCCTTTTAGGTTTAATAATTTCATTACAGATAATGAAGGGTTTAAAGACGTTGTGTAAAGGGCACTTTCTAAACCCATAACTAGACATAAAGCTCACATTTGTTTCAGGAAACTGGGGCTGATCAAAGAGAAACTTAAAATTTTGAATGTTAGAAAGGATGTAAGATCTTATAAAAAAGCCTTAGATATAAAAGCAACACAAGAAGCAATTCAAGAGGAAGTATATAAATATCCATGGGACATATTATGGCTTAATAAGGAGAGGAATGCTCTCAAGTCATATTATATGGAAATTGAGAATTATAACTCATGCTAAAACAACAATCTAAAAGTGTATAACAAGGAAAGGGATAAAAACATGAAATTATACCCAAGACTATCATAAACAGGAACAATACAAATAAAATTACCTCTTTAGTGATAGGGAATAGGGGAATTACAAGTACCAAAAAGAAATTTAAAAATAAAACTTATGCCTTCTTTAGTAAATCTTTGGGAACAACTACTATAGCTAGTTCCTTAATTTAGACTATAAGATTCTTCATATCGAATCAATTCACTGAGGAAGAAATGCAAATGTTGAGTGGTCCTTTCAATGCCTAAGATGTAGAGAGACTGATCTTTGAGATAAATCTAAGAAAGGCTCCAAGTCTAGATGAATTTAATGGATGCTTCTTTCAAAAGGCTTGGCCATGGATAAAGAACCTAATTATTAAGGTAGTAATGAAATTCTTTAAGAAGGGGAAGATGTTCAAAGAGATTAATTAGACATTTATTTGACTCATACCCAAAACCTGCAATCTAGGTACCTTAAATGAATACAAACCTATTTCATGTTGTAATTTCTTATATAAAATTATCTCTAAAAAATTGAAAAAAAATGTCAAGCCTCAAACTAATGAGACTTAGGGGTCTATTCCTAAAGAATAAATTGATAGGTGACAATTAGTTACTAGCTTAGGAGCCCCTAAAAGATTATAATAAAGTAAGCTCTTTAAAGAACTGTAACACATACATACTTAACATTTTTAACCTTATCATATGAAGTGATGTCACTTGATAGATCATAAAACTAACGTTACTAGAATGTTGGAACATTCAAATAATAATTCTTCTATTGACTTTTCAGAATAAAAATGTTAACATTAATTCATTGCAGAATGTCAACGTGGCGACTAGTTTCCAATGGTGGAAATGAGCTTCGCTAGGAGGAATATGACAAAATTGTCCCTAATGAAGAATAAATTAATGCAGAACAAATCTCCTCATCAAACACTAATCATTGTTTGCCTTCCATGGCCGATCTTCTTCTTTAAGGCTCTTAGAAAGTATATCATTTGCTGTTATGAAGTTATTATATGAACATCTGATTGTATATACTATATATTTTGTTAAGCTCCCTTGAATCTTCAAAACAACTTAGATAGAAATGGAGGAGGTGGTGATGTCTTGATGGTTCGTACAAGATTAGGAAAATCGGTTATTTCAGAACAGTGGACAATTACAAAAACTATGTCTGTTCATTGTGATGATCATTGTCAGTCGGGTATGTATGTCTTTAAATTTGACTTCTTCATACCATTTGATTTAACTTTGATTGTTCTATTTTATTTTCTCATTAGCTGAAATGCTTAGTACGTGCGGTTCATCTAATACCGTTATGTATACTACATCTGGGAAATCGTTCACTGTATCTTCTGCAAATTTAGTTAAAGCAAAGAAGTTGTTAGAAGAGGGTGTCAATTCACCAGACCCTAAGGGACAATGTTTAACTATTTCAACTGATGGTTTGGAACGTGTAAGGAGGCTTTTTGGGAATCCAGACATTGAAAACTCCTTTACCTTTTTTACCGACACTAATATCATTTGGAATCTAAAAAAAATAATTATTTCTTTTTCTTTTTAATGGAATATTAGGCGTAGAATTTTATTTATTATTTTGTCTATAAGAATTGTTAAACTTCTAATTAACATCTTATAGTAGTTATCATATATCATTATATTATATTGCTTACATTTATATGTATTATTGTTTTATTGTTCATAAATATTAATGATTAAGAATAGTACTAGTCAACTTAAATTTATTATATTTTTATTTTATTAATATTAAAATTTTAGGTATGTTTATCTTCTTATATCCAAAATGATAATTTATAAAGTTTTAATGCATTAACTACATATATATTTAATTAAGCAAATTTATAAAGAAGGAAAATGAAAAATATGAAAAATCATATATAAATGTCAATTACAATTAACCTTATATGATTATTAAAGGATTTTTAGCATTGACAAATTATCAATTTAACATTATTAATTATAAATTCTTTAATATTGAATTTTGGCGTCGAAATCACATTTTAGTTTGTGACACCTATATTTTTTTGAGACATTATTATGTACCGTTGCCAAATGCTCTAGCTTTGGCGACGAAATACTAAAACCGTCCTAAAAATGGGGTTTGGCAATGATACATTATAATGTCGCAAAAATTGTTTTTAAATTTTGGCAATGAATTAATAAATCGTCACCAAATGACATTTAGCGAGGATTTTCATATCGTCGAAAAAAAAAGTAACTAATTGTCCATTTTGTTGTAGTGTATATTTTCACCTTTATGGTAAAGATGCCATAAGCTAGATTTAAGTGTAGTTAAGCTGAGTTTACTTGTAAAACTAAGACTTGAAACATAAAGTTATATACAAATACAAATTCAAAATCAATCAAATTTATCAAACGTAAAGCACTTATATATATGCAGTAAATAGTTAAGCTCTTTCATATGCTGGGAGGATTAGCAATAGTTGAGGAGTTGTACTTACTATAATCCACTATTTGGATTAATTAATTTAATTATATGTAAGCAATAGTTCAGTTGGTGGGCAACTAGCTACCTATGTATTGTCAAATGTAATGGGATCAGTTCAACCATGTAAATCTCAATTTCTTGTAAGCACTGATCTTATTTGCTACCAGCATTAGCTAGTCAATCAGCAGCATATATAGACACGGAAGTGCAAATGAGCGTTAGCAAATTTGGCATTGAGGGGATTAAGCTAAAACAGTCTGTGGTCTGCAACTGGTGCTTATAAAAAATTAAGCTTCCCGTGGTAGAAGCTAACCCATTACATCTGATTGTACTTAGCTTTTCCGTTTCCTATAAACCAAACTATTGCTTGTGTTAATTAATTCATTCAAGTAGTGATTATAATAAGTACAACTTCACAATCAAGTGCTTAAATACATATCGCATATATAAGCACCTTATGTTTGGGGATGAGGCATTAGCTAGTTAGCTGCATGGACTTGCAATAAGCAAGATAAAGTGCAGAAGCGCATATCAGATTTGGCATTGTGGAGATTAAACTATAAAACAGTATACATGTGGTCTTCAACGCTTCATCCTAACTACCTTTTTTTTTTTCATTAGTGCTAATTTGATATTATATACGCTCCAAAATAGTGTTTCGGTAGGTGGAAGCTGGAATGTTTCAAGGCCACAAAGTTCAAAGCTTGTGGGGAACCCATCTTTGAATAGCCGATCATTCAATCCCTTTTTCTTTTCGCTCTCAAGTTGGTGGCCTATTGCAAAAACGTAGTGTCCAATGTAGGCAAATGGTTATAGATAAATTATAAATCGCCGTCTTTAGGATATCATTATTTTACTAGAGATGGTCCTAAACCTGCACAGATGTGAAACAACCGAGATAGATAAATTAAAAAAGTGAATGTTTTATATAACAAGCCGTATGTGAATTTTTTGACATAAATAAGGATATATCTGTTTAAAAATAATTTTTTATAAAGTATTAAAATTTTGTAATGAAGCTTAGTGAAAATTATAAAATTAGATATTCAAGGAAATATATCACAGAAAAATAAATAATAAAAATATTCCATGGCAAGTACATGTTCTTATTATTATATAATTAACATAAATAAACTAAATTACAAATATTTAGGATTTTAGCTTGTTTTATTATATATAATTAATCATTAATATAAATTTCTAGATTATATATTTTATTGTTACAATTCGAACCTGAGTTAATTTGGTTATGCTTATCGCGGACCATCTTCTAATAACAAATATCAACTACTCAAGCTTGATCACTATCGAATTAAAGTTTATAACTTGTTAAAATTACATAATTTAATGAACATTTTTATTAACTCCCTATTGCTAAATTCTTGTTTGGAAAACCAAATACTTCAATTGACTTAATCAAAAGCTGTTGAGGATCCAATCTTCATTACACAACTCTTAATTTAATTAGAGCCAACTTCTTGCGGCAATTCCTGAATAAGTCTTATGCAAGAAGAATATTATCAAATTTTCCTTTCTTATAAGAATGCACCTTGATAGGTGTTGACAATAATGATCAGAACCACTTTCAATCTATAAAGCTAGGAGCTTTGAGATGATTCTATAAATAGGATTGCAACGAGGGATAGATCTATATATAGTCATTCAGATAAGTATGGTTAGGGGTCTTAGATATCAAGTTAATGAATGTCTTATTGATGATTTAGGTTAATGAAATTGCGTGCAATTAAAGCATATTAGGGAGAATTTAATAGTAAATCTTATTTAAAATTTTTGTTTAATTAATTTCATTGAAGTTATAATATCTACAATAGCTTTGTTATGACGTGGTGTTTCCGCCTCAACCAATAACTATTCAGCTTACTTTCCAATCTAACAACTATAAATATTGAGACAATAAGTCAGGAATTTGGTATATATATATGGCTAAATTAGATTGTTGTGGTACTTTTCGCTACTTTAGATGAAACATGTTCATCAAAATTTGTCAGCATCACACATGTTGATAGACATTACTCATTAGGTTAGCCACCCGTTGATGAGCTTTTGACATAGACATAGACATGCTATTTAATAACATGGGTCACGAGGCGAGTTGAGCCGTAATGCAATGCTGAGTTGGGTGGCTTCAATGGAGACAATTACCAAAATGTGAGTGGAGGTGGAGGAGTGCACTCCACAGATAAGAGATTTACGGTGGCATGTGGACATTACGTGACGTTTGGGTAGTGTAAAATAAATGTATAAAAACAGCAGGAAAAAACAGTCAACCGATAACACTCTCTTTTTATATATATATATATATAATTTAAATCTATTCCAACTTCCCTCTCTCTCTCTCTCTCTCTCTCTCTCTCTCTCTCTCTCTCTCTCTCTCTATATATATATATATATATATATATATA
>JAOQMS010000007.1:250003-261308 GCA_027563885.1 Erythroxylum longipes
AGATGAAGCCACCAAGATCTCTCCACGGGTCCCTTAAGATACACTTGAGAATGCTCTGATACCACTGTTAATTCTTGAGATATTGTATGCTTAAGAGAACAATAAACTTGCCGAAATATTTTGAAGAATGAATTGAATTTTCATTGATCATTTTCACTGCATTTATACATAGGTTTATACATGGGCTGCTAATGGTTGTTAACAGACTTATCAGAAACTGAAAAAACTAACTCTAACTGTCACATTGATCCTCTTGATCTTCTTGACTTCTAAGACATCAACAATATCCAGTTTCTATCCGCGCAGAAGTAAAGAACGAACAAAAAGAAATCCATTTTCTTTTCTTATAATTGTTTGTTCTAAATTGATGTCGTCATATGGCTGTGATGCGAATTTGACCTTTTGTGGAAAGATGGAAACAATGAGGCATATTTCAAACTGAGTGGGAAAGAGTATCTTAATTACCCCCTCATTGTCTTAAATTCTTGAGTAACATTTTCTATAAATAATGAGTTCCCTGAAATATTTAGATCGTAGCTGATTCTGCTTGCCTGGCCTTCCAAAACTTTACAAGATGTGTGTCTATTATCTAATTTTATATCGTGCATCTCCAAGAACCTAAGTTCACCTGAAAAAAATACAACCTTAGATCGATCCTTTTTCCTTAAAAGACAATCCAACTGAAGCTACAACCTGTGAATACTTTGAGAGAGCTAGTACTTGCTTCTTCTGGAATTCAACCTTCGTCCATTCTCAAAGGAAAGCAATACGTTTTCTTGCCCTCGTAATCTGTTTAATCCTTACCAGCTTCTTTGGGCAGTTAGCTGTCTCCTAGGATCTTCTCCAGTATGCCTTTGAGGGAAGGGCAATAATAATGAGGAATGAATATGTAGAAGCTCTGGTAGATAGATAGTAATAGCACGCAGCAAGAGCCACATCCTAAAATTTTTCACTTGATGAAACTCAAGGGAACCAGTAAATGGAAGTCAGCGAAATGACGTCTTCCAATTATTTTCAAATTCTGATGAATTGCCTGACTAAATGTCAGAAAGGCAGTCATAAAATTTGACATGCGACAACTCATGCTCTCTAGCAAAACTCTTGCTGCTGAGCAGGTTGTTTGAAGTTTCAGCTAATCTTTGTGATATTTTCCCGATGAATCTGAAAGTTATATTTCTTTTCCTGAAACGATGTCATAAGTCATTTGTGATTAACTTTCATTTGCAACGCATGTCTTGTGTTCCTTTCTTTCGTTGCATGCATTGTTCCCATGATTTTCAGGCTTATCATAAAGGAATGATTTCTTTTGCAGATCTCTCAGAATCTGTACTTGCCATACATTAAAAAGGCCCCGTTGTTTAAGGCATGCTCTTCAGAGTTCATCAATCAAATTGTAAGTATTTAACAATATACTCTTCAGGTTATTTCTCATTGATAGTGTAGTAACTGAATAACTGAAATTTCTATTTTAGATTTCTGGCGCACAAAGATTATGCAGAATCATTTGAAAGTTAGTAGAAGGCTTTCTTGGCTGGCTTTATGTATGTGTCGCAGTGTTTGTGTGCGGTTGTGTGTATGTTTATGTGAGAGAGAGAGACAGAGAGAGGAAATCGATTCTCTCTTTACTTCTTCTGTTTGTTGTTCAATTGTCACAGCATTTCATCTGTGCTAGGCTCATCTTTCTTTTACTCTTTGACCTTTCAGGTTATCAGGCTCCATGAGGAGTTTTTTCTCCCAGGAGAAGTGATTATGGAGCAGGGACATGTTGTAGACCAAATTTATTTTATCTGTCATGGCTTATTGGTATGATATATGGTCCAGTTGGTGAATTACTACAATGCTTATCACGTAGTTTCTTGTATTACACAATTACATCATATTCGTTTCAACCTGAATGTATTCTTGTGAAATTCTTCTCTACATTTAACTCCCATTTTTCTTTGCACTAGCATTCCAAAATTTTGGAATTCAAAGTTTTGAGTTTATATTGTTATTTAGATGCACCAAATACATTGCCGGCGGATGATTTGAATATTAAATTGGTTCCATCTCTAGTAAATGAAGGCATGCACTTGGAAAATGCATTGATATACTTAGATTTGCAGCACTGTGCATTGATGTTACAGTTTTTTGCTAAATTTTTTAGCATTTTTTTGTTCTGTTTCAGGAAGCAGTTGGATATGGGGAAGATGGAGCAGAAGAGACTGTCTCTCTTTTGCATCCTAACAGCTCCTTTGGAGAAATTTCTGTCCTATGCAACATTCCTCAGCCTTACGCAGTTCAAGTTCGTGAACTAAGCAGGCTTCTGCGGCTTGATAAACAATCTTTCTCTAATGTACTTGACATATACTTTTATGATGGGCGTAAAATCTTGAACAACCTTTTAGAGGTAATTTACTCCATTCTGATATCCAAGTCTTGCCAACTTAATTTCTAGTATATTCTTCTTTATATTTACCTCGTAAATGCAGAATTACATATCAGGAAATTTATTTGGTCAGTCAACAATTGTATTAATGATTCAAATCATTAAATAAAGGGTTCGTTTATATTTCAAACAAGTTATAGAAACTTTTGCAGGGAAAAGAAATATTTCTTCGAGATAAGCAACTGGAATCAGATATCACGTTTCATATTGGTAAGCAAGAAGGTGAATTGGCTTTGAAGGTGAATAATGCGGCTTATAACGGAGACCTTTATCAGTTGAAAGGTTATGTTAGAGCCGGAGCTGATCCCAACAGAACGGATTATGATGGGAGATCACCACTGGTAAGGTCTATGTGGTTTAGTTTTATACATTTTTCCTCCTGTACCTGTTTCTCTACAAGATTAATAATACATTCTAAAGTTCCCAAAGAGGAAAACATAACATATATATTATCTTAACATGCGTGGAGCTCCAATAGTAACCAGATGATATGGAGCTTCTAGGGAATAACTCCACGGGGCCCTCTCTCGTTGAATTTATTAATCCTTCTTTCCTTCCATGTAAGGACCTTCACCTGGAACCATTTATGTTTTCACCAAGAAGGAAATAAAGAATGATTAGAACGAAATAAGGCACTCAGCTCCTTTAGTTTCGGGGGATTAAATACTGCTCTAATTAGTAAGACACGCTAAGATGAGTGCTGTCTTGAGGCTCTGTAATGGGCTCAAAATAATGCAGAGTTCTCCGAGACGGAAGAATTTCATTTTTTGGTTCTCCATTGACTACTGTCAGTCCAAGATTCCTTCCATATCCTTTTAAGCTAAGTGGATGTGCGCCTCAAGAAAGAGATGTGACATTTATTAGCTTAAGCATGTCATACTTGAATGGCTCTAACAGCTGCAACATTTGGTCCTTAACTTGTCTGACTTCATTCCACCTAGAAAAGGGGACAGCTGCAAACAATCCGCTCTCAATCGTCTATGATTAAAGAATGCCCGAAAGGAATTGCTGTTAACAATTGAAAGAATTTCCTGTTTTCTTTTTGACCTATCATTCGAATAATAGAACTAAGCCACTAGTGCACGTTCGACCGTCACACTACTCTGAATGTTGGTCAAACATGGATATTACATTTTAGTTTAGGTTAAATCTGTAGAATCCCTCCTATGATCTAGGACTAATATGCATCTTGACTTGGGGCGTGCAGAAAGGCATTCTCTTCTCAATCTACTTTTCTTTTTTTCCCCCTTTCTCTGCTTCATTCCCTTTTTCTTTGGTCTATGTTTCTTAATTGGAATGTTAGAGATGCTTTGAATGACAATGATCAAAACCCAACTACCAAACTTGACATTTTCGTCTCTGATATTTTGGCGTATTGCTGCTAAAGGGCCTTTTGTAGTTGGACATGCTATTTGCAATATGTCAACTCGTGGAAGCAATATTTGTACTTTGCTCATACTTTTGCCAATCTTTGTTAAATTAGAAAGAGTAAGAATCACTGCTGTATCTGATGAAGGTTTTTTCATTGATCAGCATCTAGCTGCATCCAGAGGTTACGAAGACGTTATACTTTTCCTTCTCCAGGAGCAAGTTGACATTAATATCAAAGGTAATCTCTTTCTAATAATTTTCTTTCCTGAAGCAGTGATTAAAATTATTAATCACTTGCATCATAATGATACTACTTTTGTAGATAAATTTGGAAACACGCCATTACTCGAAGCGATCAAGAATGGACATGATCGAGTTGCATCTTTACTTGTTAAAGAAGGAGCATCCTTGAATATAGATAATGCTGGAAATTTGCTCTGTACCGCTGTTGCTAAGGGAGATTCAGATTTTGTCAAAAGACTTTTGACAAATGGCATTGATCCAAATGCAAAGGACTACGATCACCGTACTCCACTTCATATAGCTGCCTCAGAAGGATTGCACATGATGGCAAAGTCGTTATTAGAAGCTGGAGCTAGCGTTTTCTCCAAAGATAGGTAAGCAACAATAATAATTTTGTCCGTTTTGACTGGACATCCGAGAATCATGCCTGCATTAAGCAACAATTCTCCTGGTATATTAATCGAGTAATTTTCAGGCAAACCAAGATATGGTGGAATGAGTTTGGCTAAGAGTTAGCTTATCCTCAGCTTAGGTGAATGCAAGCTTAGTCATTAAGCCTAACTAGAAAGAATTGGAGGATGATGTTTAACTTTGTATTATGTTAATGCTACTCAGAAATTTTCCTGCAAAGAAACTGATGCTTGCCTAACTTTACTCTGTAGATGGGGAAACACTCCACTTGATGATGGTCGAATATGCGGTAACAAGAAATTGATCAGGCTGCTCGAAGATGCCAAATTGACTCAGTTATCTGAATTGCCTGAAGTCTCTCAAGAGTTGAGAGGTATCGTCAAGATTCATCAACTTACCCTTTTGCTACCAGGAATTACAACTTTTCAATGCATATGGAGTTTGGATTAGTATTTGTAGTCATCTAAAACCTGAGAAAATTTTGTGGAGAACTTTAAACAACTGTTATGTTATTAATCCTTTGAGCTTACATAAAAGGGTTAATGTAACTGGAACATATTCTATATTATTAACTGGAACATATGTTGCCAGTTACAGAAAAGAACCGTAGAAGAAAATGCACCGTCTTTCCCTTTCATCCAAGGGCCACAGAAGAACAGAGAAGGACCGGAATAGTGTTGTGGGTGCCTCCTACCATGGAAGAACTTGTAGAAGCAGCAAAAGAGAAGCTAGAATTGCCAGGTTATTCCTGTATCCTATCAGAAGATGCAGGTAAAATTCTTGATATAGAGATGATCGACTATAATCAGAAGCTGTTTTTAGTGAGCGACTGATTCTGAAACACGCCAGTACTAGTTGCATACTTTCACTCTCTTATTGTACAGTTCTGTATCATATTTTGTAGCTCTGCAAGCATTTCCATAGAGCGAGGTAATTATTAGCTTTGTTCTTATATGCATGGGGAAATTTGGAGTGTAGTATCTTATTACGGTCTTCTGTTTGAGATCGAATCTATGAAACGGAGTTTAAGATTAAGGCGAGTCTTCGTTTATTATTGATTTTCAACCCTCTTCCACCCACTGCGGAAATTAGACGAGAATTGTTATGGAAAACCCTTGAATCTCAAAACATGTAAATAATTGCTCCCTTCCCCTTCCTCTGATTGTACATAATATTGCAGTTATTGTTGTCCAACTATATTTTGATGTCTAAAAGTTTTTGCCAGAACAAAGGAGTTGAAAAACATTCGCAATATTGATTCGAAACGGAATAATAACCAAGACTGAAAAATTATAGAGAGGTAATTTTTTCTCAATCAATCTCCGCAAATGTATTTGGCGTCAACAGAATAAAACAACTGAAATTAACATAACAAAAAGGTACCAAAATTTGATAACGTAGTTCGGCATAGTTGGCCTATGTCTGCGGAGTCCTCACTCAGCTTAATCACTTTTACAGTACTCCAATAAAATTACACAAAATTGATCTAACACAGTATCTCTCAATCTCTGCAACTATCTCGAATGCTAACTACCCGTGAAAGACTTTCACACCCGATAACACGACCGATTCGTGTTAACCTCAACAGAGGATTTTTCTTCCTACTTTCAGTCAATGTAATAACACGCAAAAATATCTTAAGTATTTAATCAACAGGAAATAAAATACCAAACTACTTGAGATCAACAAAGAAAAACTTCCCTATTAATTTCTCCTCTCCTAGTGTCACAGTACTGAATTGCCGAGCTTCCAAGACACAAAAATCAATTCAGCCAATATGACGAGTGCGAAGATGATTAACGCATGTAGAAAGCAAAGACCAGACGTGTGTGTGCTGCCCACACTCACTCAGCGAAAATCAATATGTGAAAACAGTCTCTATATCACAACTAACAGCAGATCAAGAAAAGAGTAAAACACCCGCACATATGAGAGCAATCGTGAGCCAACAAAAGAGAACAAGTGTGCATGTGCAGCGCACTCAAATATTTCCTTCACACTATTCTTGTCTCACACCGCAGCACATACACAAGAACCCAAAATTTTTTTTTGTCACACACACTCACAAAGATGACTGCGCAACGACCCACCTGAAAAACCTCACACACCAAAAACGACATCTACTCCTGCAGTTACACACGCAATCAGCTTCCCACCCACAAAAGCTAGAATATCACGCCAACTAGGAGTCTTGACATGCGTATTGGAATAGAATTCTGTTTTTAATTTAGTATTTGAGCTTATCTCAACTTTATCCCACAACAGTACACGTGATGGACTTCAAAGCTTATCTCAACCTAATCCCACAGCAGTACACGTGATGGGCTTCAAATAAAATATTGCGTACAGCCACATAATAGCAAGTGTCTCACATGTGATTTCCATGCCCAATAGTACACTAGATAGACATCAATTAAAGAAACAAGCTGTACCCATCTTCATGATTTTAATTTACGTGATTTCCTTATATGTCCAATTCAAAAATGTCAAAACCAAACAAAGAATATATAAAATATATTCTAACAATCTCCCCCTTTTTTGGCATTGTTTGTCACAACACATGAAGATACATAATTGGACATATAGTAAAACAAATTGAAAAATTATAGAGGGTTAATTTTTTCTCAATCAATCTCCGCAAACGTCTTTGGCGTCAACAGAATAAAACAACTGAAATTAACATAACAAAAAGACACCGAAATTTGATAACGCAGTTCGGCACAGTTGGCCTACGTCTGCGGGACTCTCACCCAGCTTAATCACTTTCACAGTACTCCAATATAATTACACAGAATTGATCTAACACAGTATCTCTCAATCTCTGCAACTGTCTCGAATGCTAACTACCCATGAAAGACTTTCACACCCGATAACACGACCGACTCTTGTTAACCTTAACAGAGGATTTTTCTTCCTACTTTCACTTAATGTAATAACACGCAAAAATATCTTAAGTATTTAATCAACAGAAAATAAAATATCAAACTACTTGAGATCAACAAAGAAAAACTTCCCTATTAATTTCTCCCCTCCTAGTGTCACGGTACTGAATTGCCGAGCTTCCAAGACACAAAAATCAATTCAGCCAATATGATGAGTGCGAAGATGATTAACGCATGTAGAAAGCAAAGACCAGACGTGTGTGTGCTGCCCACACTCACTCAGCTGAAATCAATATGTGAAAACAGTCTCTGTATCACAACCAACAGCAGATCAAGAAAAGAGCAAAACACCCCACATACGAGAGCAATCGTGAGCCACTAAAAGAGAACAAGTATGCATGTGCAACCCACTCAAATATTTCCTTCACACTATTCTTGTCTCACACCGCAGCACATACACAAGAACCCAAATTTTTTTTTGTCACACACACTCACAAAGATGACTGCGCAACGACCCACCTGAAAAACTTCACACACCAAAAACGACAACTACTCCTGCAGTCACACATGCAATCAGCTTCCCACCCACAAAAGCTAGAATATCACGCCAACTAGGAGTCTTGACCTGCGTATTGGAATATACTTCTGTTTTTAATTTAGTATTTAAGCTTATCTCAACTTTATCCCACAGCAGTACACGTGATGGACTTCAAAGCTTATCTCAACCTTATCCCACAGCAGTACACGTGATGGACTTCAAATAAAATATTGCGTACAGCCACATAATAGCAAGTGTCTCACATATGATTTTCATGCCCAGTAGTACACTAGATAGACATCAATTAAAGAAACAAGCTGCACCCATCTTCATGATTTTAATTTACGTGATTTCCTTATATGTCCAATTCAAAAATGCCAAAACCAAACAAAGAATATATAAAATATATTCTAACAATCTCCCCCCTTTTTGGCATTGTTTGTCACAACACATGAAGATACATAATTGGACATATAGTAAAAAGTGTGCAATACTCCCCCTCAATGTAGTAACCAGTTAACATTACATAACCATTAGCAGTCAACACACAAAGAGAGAAAAAAATCAGCACACCTTATCTGACCTCTTCCCCTTTGGGACAGCATATGCCAAAAAGATAGGTTTCATGAGCTACCAGGGAAACGAAGAACGCATTGTTTCAAGCTACAAAGTGATTCAGTAGCAACTTGAAGAACACGCTCAATTCGCTCAATTTCCGAAAATAGTGCTGCATGGGGGTTGACATTGGAAGTCCCCGTGGCATCTGAGGAATTTGAAGCGACATACGGTAAATCCACCACCCGTGGTTGCCGGAAAATTCGTGGAGAGATTGTCAACAATGGTGCAGACATCAGAATACTGGATTCAACCCTGGGAACTTCATGGGAATACAAAAACTGTGAGATTAAGCAAGGAAAGCATAATAGAGAGTGAGGCTTATTCTCAACGGCCAACATTGAGTCGATAATCAGATGCCCAAGATTGAAATGAATTCCGATACCGATCGCATAAAGTAGCTTGGCCTGGGCCAGATAGACCGTCACAACATGGGTGCTCGGCATCCAATTTGTCACAATTAACTTGAAAAGTATAAAATATTTCTGGGTTAGCATGGATGATCGAAGAATAGAGCTAGACAACCAGGCAGTGAGTTTGCCATAAGTTATAACTGTGGCAATCTGATCCGTTGAGATAGCCCACTCATCATCATAGTAAAGATCACCAATAACATTATCAAATCCCAAAAACAAATTCAATCTTATAGAGTTAAGACGAATGACCGACCTCGCACATAAATCACTCCAAAGGAAGCTGCATCCACATTTAAAATATCACTTGTCAGGTTAGAATAGAACTTTTTTACCAGATCAGCGTCGTAATGTTGAGGGAGGAGTGAAGCCTGTAACAAATTCCTTGCTGAAAGTAGAGTATGTAAGCCTTGGTCTTGGAATTCAACTAAGTTGATCGGCCGATCTAAAGCAAAACCAGTGTCTGAAATTGTACTCCATTTTTGCTCAGTGGCTTGAGTATAAAACCTGAAGGAAAAAGCTTTATCGACTGGCAGTCTGGTCGGAGGATGATAACGAGGCAGGCGGACAGACTTATGACACCTCATCTTTGTTCGCTTCCTCGGAGCCGGAGAGGGAATCGATGGTGGGACAGACTGAGCCACAGGAGGTGCTTCAGAATCTGAGGATGAGTCTTCCACCATGGACTTGATCACTCGAGTAACATCATCAATAGGATCATTTTGATCCGGAACATCAGGGATATGAATAGGTACTGCTGAAGATGACCCCGCGCCTATAGAACTTCTGCCAGATCCATGATTGAATTGTAAGCGACTTGAACGTTGCGTAGGAGCTGCTGTATTTTTCCCAGAGCCAGAGACTACATCCTTTTCCTTAGTTCTTCTCATAATTCAATATCAGCCAGACAATGAGCACAAAAACAGTATTTACCAAGCACAATCAGGAACCCAAAATATACCAGCAAGTATAAATCAGCAATTGTCTACACTGTACCCAGTACGTAATCAGTCAAAATCCAGCAAAAAATTGAATCACTTCAGATAACCCAACTGTAAAACACGTCAATAACACATCCATAAATGATAGCACATCCCAAACATCAAACCAAGCAATCACGTTGATTACCCAAACATAATTAAATCATCAAGGCTTCACTGTATACCCACGGCTACAACACTCCACCAAGATAGTCAACACCACCTCAATCAAGACCCAACACAAAACCCACCTCTGAAATGAGAGATATTCATACTGTATAATAGACAACTGTAGGATGAAACAAGTAGAGCAGATGTTGACACACGACCTCCAATCTTCGTGGGTGAGAAGTAAACCAAGCAAGGAGTGGAAGAGAAGAAGTAACTACGTGGAGAGAAGAGAGAAGATGGGATGAGCCAATGTGAGGAGTCTGCGGCAAAGTGAGGAAGATGAACCAAATTAGGTAAATTAGGTATTTTAAATCCCTTTAGTGAAACGCAACGTAGCTGCGCCCCTTTTTTTTTGCTTTCTTTTTTTGTTTTCTTTTTTTTGTTATTAAAATAAAGCATAAAACAAATACACTAATAGTGTAAGGCACATAGTCCCAGAGCTCCTCTGAGAAATTCAAACCTTATTACAACAAGAGGTTTTGTGAAAACATCTGCCAACTGCTTTTCCGTAGACACATCTGACAAAGTGATCAATTTGGTTTCCACAAGCTCTCGGATGAAGTGATACCGGAGATCAATATGCTTCGTCCTTAAATGCTGAACTGGATTCTTCTAAATATCTATAGCGCTTTTGTTGTCGCATAAGACAATCAACTCATTCTGATCAATCCCATAGTCTTCTAACATCTGTTTCATCCAAAGAAGTTGTGAACAACAACTACCTACAGCGATGTATTCTGCCTCAGCGGTCGATAGTGAGATTGAATTCTGCTTTTTCTGTACCACGAGATCAAATTGTTTCCTAGAAATAAACAGCCTCCCGAAGTACTTTTCCGATCATCTAAGTTTCCAGCCCAATCCGCATCACTATATCCGGCTAGATAAGGTGTTGAGTCAGATGAATACCATATCCCAAAATCAGATGTACCGCTAATATACCTGATAATCCTCTTTACTATCGTCAGATGTGTTTCTTTTGGGTTGGCTTGATAGCAAGCACATACCCCAACACTAAAGCAGATATCTGGTCTGCTTGCAGTCAAGTATAATAGGCCTCCAATCATACTTCGATATAAACTTTCATCAACACTTTTTCCATTCTTGTCTCTGTTTAATTTTGTTGAAACACTCATAAGCGTTCTTGCACGTCTAGCGTTCTCGAGACCGAACTTCTTAATTAAGCTTTTGGCATACTTGGTTTGCGATATGAAGATTCCATCCTTCGCTTGTTTGACTTGCAAACCTAAAAATAA
>JAOQMS010000007.1:261408-285773 GCA_027563885.1 Erythroxylum longipes
TCTGCAGTTACTTCCTCAGCAGTAACTAACTGTAAATCAGATTCTGCAGTTACTTCCTCTGCAGCAACTAACTGCGCATCTGGGAAATTCTTCACTTTTGTCTCATTACTTGTTTGAGTCGATTCAGCCGGCTGGTTACTATTTTTCTTTTCAGCCACTTGCTCATTCATCAAAGATGCATCATCTACCACAACGTTGATAGATTCTTGCACTTTCTTTATTATTTGATTGTACACTCTGTAGGCTTTACTATGAGTTGAGTACCCAATGAAGACTCCTTCGTCACTTTTGATTTCAAATTTTCCAAGTTGCTCATGATCTCGAAGAATGTAGCACTTGCTCCCGAAAAATATGAAAATAGCTCACATCTAGTTTCCTTCCTCTCCAAAGTTCATATGACGTCTTGTTCAAGAAGTTTCCAAGGTATACTCTATTGCATATATAGCAAGCTGTGTTAACCGCTTCAGCCCAAAATCGCATAGACATTTTGCTTCCATTTAGCATCGATCTGGCCATTTCTTAAAGCGTTCTATTCTTCCTCTCTGCGACACCATTTTGTTGTGGAGTTTTGGGAGCTGAATATTCTTGTGAGATTCCATACTCATCACAGAATTCATTAAAACTTGCATTCTCAAATTCCCTTCCATGATCCGATCGAATTCTCAATATAGTCAAGTTTTTCAAATTCATTACCTGCACACATAGGCTTCTAAAAGCCTTAAATGCATCTAATTTTTCCTTCAAAAAGGCTACCCATGTATATCTTGAATAATCATCAACACCGGTTAGAAAATATCTCATTCCACTAATGCTTTAATGTTGTGTTGGACCAACTAAATCCAAGTGAACCAATTCAAGAATACAAAATGAGGTAACATACCTGACCTGTTTATGCGGCACTCTCAGCTGTTTTCCCATCTGACATCCACTGCAAATTAATTTTCCTTCCTTATTCATTTTGGCTAAGCCCTTCACAGCCTCCAATCTAGTTAACTTGTTAATAAGATCGAAGTTCACGTGCCCAAGCCTTTGATGCCATAAATCGATGCTATTTTCATGAGTGGCTGAATTACATGTGGTCCTGACTTGCAACATGTAACAATTGTCGGCTGATCGCTTGCCACTCACAATACAATCGCCTTGTTCGGTAAGTACCCTATATTCATCACTTGTAAATTTAACTAGTAACCCATCATCACATAGTTAGCTTATACTTACCAAATTTGCCTTCAATCCATCAACATGAAGCACATTCTTAAGAGGAGGTAAGCCATCCACACACAACGTTCCTCTACCGATCACAGAAGCTTTCTTTCCATCTCCGAAAGTCACATGACCATCCATATAATTCTGATAATCTGTTAAGTAGGCTTTTTCCCCTGTCATATGACGCAAACATCCACTATCAAAATACCATCCATGTTGTAACGTTGTCTTTATTGATGTACGAATTACAAGAGCTTTCAGATCACTTCTTTTTACCCAAGCAGATTTAGAAACTGATGGTTGATCTTGAAATTTCTGTGGAATGTACCCACTTCTTCGACCTTTCCTTCTTTCAAACAGCAACTGTAGCAATTGATAACACCTTGGCCTTATATGCCCCATAACTCCACAAAAATGACATGTGGGTATAAATCTTCTTCTCTTATCTGGCGTTTCTACCTCTTGGACTGATCTGAATATACCAGAATTTTCTTCATTAACTTTCGAGCACTCACCTTTGTAGCCTATACCTTCAAAATTCCCTTTAGGCTTACCGATTTCTATCAACCTCTCTAGTTTTTCCGTGCATCCATTCAACATTCTCAATCCTTTTTCAGTATTTATCAATTTCATTCTAACTTTACCAAGCTCATTTGACGTCAACATCAGCTTCTTTTCCAATTCTTGTATGGTGTTCTTCATGCACAAATTCTCTTCCTTCAATCTTCCATTCTCTTTATATGTTTTCACCCATTTTTTATATATAGTCGTGTACTCCTCATTAATATCCCCATTTTCACCATCAGTGCTACTCCCGTCACTGTCATAGTCTGATACTAAATCTCGAGCTGCACCATTTTCGAAATTTCCATGTTTTCTCCCTTTTCTGCCTTCAGTTACTTCCTTCTCAGTTACTGTTAAGCAAGTAACTGGACTTTTGCTGTGTAACGTAACCAATGCAGCCTTGTTTGCTATTTCTTCTTCACTACCGACATCGTTTTCAGAATCATTTTCACTCCAGGTGGTGGTGTAAGACTTTCCTTTTTGTTTCTTCAATGTATTTGCACATTCTGATTGAAAATGTCCGAACCCCTGACATTCATGACATTGAATTCTTCTTGCCTTTCGTTCTCCCTTTTGCGTCTTGATTTGTTGCCTTGAGTTAGTATTTGATGAACTTCCACCATTTTGTCTAAAGTCGGGCCTGTCCTTCTTTATTCTTTTCAGCCACCTACTGAAATTACGTGTGAGTAGAATCATGTCTTCAGTTTCATCTTATTCATCTTCCGCGTTGTTCGTATTTTTCATAGTTTCCACCTGTAGTGCCAATCCTTTGCTTCTTTCTTGCTTGCCTCTTAAGAGATTCATCTCGAAATTTGTGAGAATTATGATAACCTTTTCTAATGATAGAGTATCAATATCACGAGCCTCCTCTATTGCTGCAATTTTCGGGATAAATCTTGGTGGTAGCGATTTCAGAGTTTTCTTGACCAATTTCACATTAGAGTACCTCTTTCCTAGTTGACGAGCTTGATTTGCAATATCTCTTAAATTTTCATGAAATTCACCAATAGTCTCGTGCTCATTCATCTTTAGCTCTTCAAATCGCACCACTAGCATTTGTAATTTCGATGCTATCACAGATTTTGATCCTTCATGAATGGTTTGCAAAGCATCCCATGCTTATTTTGCCATTTCACATGCTGAAATCATTGAGAAACATCCTTCATCAACAGCACTGAATATCACATGCATTGCTTATGAATTTCCCAGTGCACTTTCCTCTTCCATTCTCGTCCATTCAGATGGGTCTTTCTTAACTGTATCTCCTTTATCATCGGTAATCATGGGATATGTCCAACTGTATTCTACCGAATGCCAGGCTCTCGTGCCCTGAGCTTGAATGAAGACTTTCATTCGGGATTTCCATGCTGGGTAATTAGAGCCATCCAATAGTGGCAGTCTAGTAATTGATGCACCCTCTCTCGTAGCCATGTCTGCGAATCTAGGATCTCCACCAACTTGCTACCAAGTTCTGAATCGGCGACCTGGCTCTGATATAGCAGTACACGTGATGGACTTCAAATAAAATATTGCGTACAGCCACATAATAGCAAGTGTCTTACATGTGATTTCCATGCCCAATAGTACACTAGATAGACATCAATTAAAGAAACAAGCTGCACCCATCTTCATGATTTTAATTTACGTGATTTCCTTATATGTCCAATTCAAAAATGCCAAAACCAAACAAAGAATATATAAAATATATTCTAACAAAGACAATAGGGGAAATGTTGGCGCCTCTAAAGGAGCTAAGATAGTTACTAAATGACAGGAAAGGAATAAAATTAGTGGATATAACCTAATACTTATAGGGAGCAAATTAGGAGACTCTAAAGGAGCTGGAATTGTTATTATTTATGGGCGTTTGTGAATGTCTTGTTCCTTCTTTCTCCTAATCAATCTCTTCTCCATTCTTCTCTCTGCTCAATTATCTCCATCTCTTCTCTTACTTTTCTCTTCTCTTTTTATTTCTAAGTCATGATTTTAGTAATGTTCAAAGCGGCAAATCCATGACTAATGGAATATGATTGCAAGAGTTCAAAAAGAGAAATTACAGTTATGGTTAAAGAGGCAGAACAGTGACAAGAGGAGAGACTCAATTAAGCTATCGTTAAACTTAAAAACTCTCTTTGGAGGGTTAAGCTTGCGGTGTCAAGAGGTTATGCTTTCATGACCTGATCAGGCACGTGATCGGTACCTAAAACCCAAAAATCAATGTCTTCAAATTACAAGTAAGACTAACTATTAGTGAGAAAAACAAATACAAAATTCCAGAAAATAAATAAAAATACAGGCATAGTTAAGTACAAGTACAATAATGTTAGCTTGCTAGATCATATCACTGCAGATGTTAGAGTACAAGTATAAGTGAAAATAAATAAAAAGCATACGTAAAGGTAGATATGCTGCAATCGACTCTCCTGGGTGTCACTACTGTGAAGTTAATGATAGCTGACATGAAAATTAGAGTTGAAGGTAGTTAGACCTTACTGAGTAAGTCTATATGGCCTTAAGATATCCAATGGCATGCTCACACTATATAAAGTTAATACTAGTATAAACACACATATATGTGATGCATGGCATATCACATGTAATGCAAGATAAATCGTGGAGAAAGAATGTCTGTAGGACCCTAATCTTTAAGAATAAATTATCATAATACTACACCTTGAATGACTGCAGGGAACTAAGCATCACTAATGGTCCAATTATACACCTATACTCATATAGCCATAACGCTCTTAGTATAAAGGGGCTGGGGAAGTCAAACATCACCAATATATAAACTATCACTTGATACATCTAAAGTTATAATAACATCAATAATATAAATATAAAAAAAAAAGACTTGGCTAGGAGCTAAGCATTAACCAGGATTGATTTGTATCATATCTCGACATCATATCACAATCATCTCTCATGATTAAACTAGTGCACATTTGGTCCTAATTTATATCCATCAGGTGGCACATCCTATATATTTTTCCTTTTCCATAAGCACAATCAAACACGTAACAATCTAAATATCAATAAAGTAATTTCACAAAACAAGCACGGGATCATATAAGGACTATCATAATGTATACAGTATGTCACAAGCACGTAAACTTGTATGTATATACTTATATATCGTAATAATATTTATATCATATCATATCCACATACCTAAGGATAGGGCGTCTATCATGGCTTAACACATCATCATTCATATCAGTATAGAACCATATTCAATAGCTAGTGTGGATTCAATATTAGTAGATATATAGATATGAACTTACCTTATTAATGTACTTGTCTGTCTAAACCTTACGATGTGGCTCTCCCTCTTAATGTATCTATATTTCTTTAATCGATAGTCATATAGATGGTAACTAACAATAAGACCATTGGGACTTTGCTCCTAACGTTGAGAGGAGTCTAGTAGTGGTGGTGGTAATTTATAACACTCACTAGAGGCAATGGATCAAAGATTTTATTTTTTAAAATTTCTTCTCAATTTTTATAATAACTTCATCTAACGGTCTTGAAGAGATAAATTGATTGGTATATACAGTTGGCCATCTAGAGTCGATGGCAATGAAGAATAGATAAAGAGGAATGCCATAAATATAATAATTTTTCCATCCTCATCATTTCTATTTTTCATTTTCACCCCTAAAGGTTACTAAACAAAACCATCCTCTTCCTATATAAGGGAAGGTATTACAATCTCTCCTACGTACTAAAAAAATTCCTCAAATTTTACAACAATGTTGAGGATGGATATAAATCTCGCATCTCTTGCACTATCTCCTAATATCTCCTAGACATTACTTTTTCACCACCTCACCTTAACCATGGTAATTTATTTTGACTAGTCCATTTGAGAATCTAAAATGGCTACTGGCTCCTCCTTGTAGGTCAAGTTCTCGTTCACCTCCAAAATCTACAGCTAGAGTACATAAGAAGGACCAGAAATGTACTTGTGAACCATAGAAATGTGAAACGTTGAGTAGACTTGGGACATATCCAGAGATAATACCAATCAAATGTCACGTTTCCAACTCTCTTTGTTATCTTATAAAGTATAATATATCTTAGATAAAGTTTTCCTTTCTTTCCAAACCTCATCACACACTCCATCAGAGTTACCTTTAGAAATACGAAATCCGTAACTTAAAATTTCACCTTACTCTTCTACCTGTTGAATGATATATCTAGTCTCCACTTGATCAATGGAATCTTCTTTAATGTGATCTTAATTAGTTTTGGGACCTCTAATTGCCTCTTACCTACCTACAACACATCGATCCTATCAATCTTAAAATCTATGTGACGTCCTTCTAGAACTTTGTACATAAGCTTTTGAACCTTAGGGTCTTGGCCTTGGGCAATCTGGATCTTGTCCAATAATACTAACCACACTCGGATGATTACTAGTAGTAGTCTTAAATCTTAAATCTGAAACTGAGTGCCTTGATTTATCAAATCATGTATCTCCTTGGTTAAAGCTCTCCTTTCAACTATAGTATATGCCAAACTACCCAAGGACTTCCTACTCAGTGCATTTGCCATGATATTTGCCTTCCCGATATGATAATAAATCATGTAGCCATAATCTTTTTGTAGTTCCATCCACCTTCTTTGCCTCAAATTTAAGTCCTTTTATTGAAATATATATTAAAAACTTTTGTGATCTATGTAAATTTCAGACATCTCATTATATTAGATAATGTCTCTAAATGTTTGAAGCAAAGGTCGCTGGTGCCATCTCCAACTCATTAGTAAGGTAATTTTTTTTTCATGTTTTTTCAATTGCTTAGAAGCATAAACAATCACCCTACCATTTTGGATCAACATATAACTAAGACCAAATCTCGAAGCATCACAATGCAATTGAAATCCTCCACCTTTAGTTGGTAAAGCCAAGACTAGAGCTATAATTAATGACAAGTGCTTGATTGGCTATATATTTACTCCCTGATATTTAAGGAATAATGTTATGTTGTGCTTAAGATACTTATTTTGGTTTATACTTTTATTTTAGTTACAAGTTGGAGGAACAAGAACAAAAATGAGCTAAAAACATATCCTAGGATTTGTCCTACTGATGTTCAGTCTTATTTGCTTTTGTGGAACAAGAAGCAGATGAATTAGGATGAATAAGGGACAAATAATGAAAGAAATGAAGTTATTGTAACTTACACAATCGTGTATGAGACTCTGTAACTCACTGGAAGCATGTAGGAGCACGAAGATGCAGTTTTAGCCTCTCTTGCAACCTAGACGACCGTGTGTAGACTTACACGACCATGTAAGTGAGCTACACAGTCATGTAAGTGGCCATGTAAATTAGTAAGATCATGTAAATTCACAAATTTGGAGAAAAATGAGACACATGGTTACCTAAATGCTTATGTACTTAATTGTATGTATAAATGATTTGAACACTTCAAATAGATCATTTATGTATGAACTCACTTCCAGAATCTAAATTGCAATTCATAACCATTGTAACTCTAGTTCACTTGTGATAAACTAATGGTTATGCATCATTAGGGATATCATAGCATAGATGAAATGACTCGAACTTATGTAATTGTTGCTTAGATTAACATATTTTCCTATTACATAATACAGTTGTCACACTAAATTTGGAGAGTTTGTTATAGGTTGTCTGATAGCTAGACCTAATTAAAGAGCTTTTTTAATTATATAAAACCTTAGAAAAAATTGAGGTTAACAGAGCTTATTGATAATCTATGGTTAATAGTTTCAAGGAGAGGTTTGAGAATAGTATGACGATTGATTGTTTAATAAAATAAGCAATTTTTAATTAAAATTTTGTATAACTAATTTAGTAATAAAAACATGTGTTTGAATAAACTTTTTGTGTTTATTATTTTTATAATGTGTTTCTATGAGAATTTAATGAATACGTATTCTTTTTCTAAATTGTTAATTGGGTTAAATATAATGAGCATGCAAGATTTAACCCTTTTTGTTTTGCCTCATAAAATTTAAATTCTATAATATATTCCTTTATATCTAATTAATGATTTCAAAGAGCTCTTAGCATTAGTAATCATTAAGTTTTTCTAATAGTTGGCAGTTTGCATATTTAACAGCTACTGTATAAAATAAGATAACAATGCATAAAGGAAACAAACCACTTGCATGATGTTGTTTTATATTAATCGAAGGGTATATTTTTGTTTAAAACAAAACAATATTGTTTAGGGATTTGTTTTCTTTTATTTAATTATATTTTATTCTTTTGTGGCATAATTGGTCACAGAAACTGTCTTATTAGTTAATTGAGTCCAATTATATTTTTTTGGCCTTTGTTAACTTAGACTATCTTAAGTAGTTATTTAAAATTAACAATTAAATAACATGGAGTGTTAATAATTTTTAAATTTTAATCAATAAAGTGTCAAAATTTTCATATATATTTAAAAATTATAAATATTTATCTAAATTAGTGTAAAAAAGTGTAAAACAAAGACTAAAAAAATTGTATCAAATAACTAGTGTGAGAAGATTTTACGTTGCTCTAATATTCAAGTTATTAGGTTCTCCTTACTGCTTCTAACCTTGTCCATTTTTACTTCCTTCAATTTGTTGTTCCTTTCAAGTGTTCATAGTTTCATATGTTAATAATTAAGCCTCTTGTCTTAGCAAGTTCTCTTTGTTGTTGAATTCCTTTTCAAGTTGTTAGATTCTCCTTGCTACTTATAACCTTTTCCCTTTTTTACTTCCTCTAATTTGTTGTTCCTTTCAAGTGTTCTTAGTTTTGTCTCCTTTAATTAAGCCTCTTTTCTTAGCTAGTTCTCTTTGTTTTTGAATTCCTCTTATCCTTAGTTAGCTCTTTTTTTTTGTCTTTTCACTCTTAATCATTAGTTATAGTTCCTGTCTACTTTTTTTGCCTTTTCTATCTTCTTCTTCTCCCCTATCCTTAGGCTTAGGTTCCAGGTTTCCTCATCTACACTAAGGTTTCCTCTTCTCCCACCTTTTCCCTCTTTCTCTTTAAAAAATAGTTTTTTAAACTTTTCTTTTACCTTGTTGGCTATTTACTTTTTTCAGAAAAATGCCTCAAGGTGTCCTTAGCTAACCAAACTATCAACTTAGACCCACAAAGCTTCCCTCCTCTTGTCTTAGCCCCTCCTCTAGCCCCCTTTAATGTAGTAACCTTATCTTTTCAGCCCTTACCCCTTCTAGAACCATGTCAACCTTATCTACTTTTCGTAGTCTCATAAATTATAACCCATCTTCTTCTCAACTTAAAGACTATCTCACATTTAACCCTTTACACTCTAAGCTCTCCTAATGTCAGGTGTTACGTGACCTGTCTTCCTTTGATAAACTTCATATTTTCCATTTAAGCTTTCAGAAGGAATCACTAACATAGCTAATTCGATAAAAGTCCTTATAAAAGGAGTTTCTAAATGGGAATCAACTCTAGTTAGTTTTTTTTTAAGATAAGAGACCAGTTTTCTCTAGTTGGGTTTAAAGGAAGTTTTGTCAATAAGAATAATCTCTTCCTTTTCAAAATTGACTTTGATTTTAGCGTACAAAGAATATTGGAAGTTAGCCCCTAACATTATTACAACAAGCCTTTCTTTCTTTAGAAATGGAAACCATGTGTTCAATTGGAAATATTGAAGCAAAAATAGGTATTTTTATGAATTAATATATTAGATTGTAAAGTGATTTGAGTTATTTGACAAACTATATTGGAAAACTAATTCATATGGATAAAGACACTTTTAGATGAAACATTTGAATTTTGTAAGGATTTGCGTAATAGTTGAAATGCATTATGGCTTACCAGAACTAATACTATCAATGAGGCTTAAATAATATTAAGTTATTTTAAGATTATGTAACAGTCTCTTATCAATTGAGACTATATTTATCTCATTAAGGCAAAAAGTTGAAACAATGGTTATAATAATAAAAAATGAAGCTATAACTCAATTACAAGATTTATAAGTAAAGCCTAAAATCATTATAATAAGTGTTTCCTAAATTATGAATTAGGAACAAGCAAACTAATTCTTAACCATCTTCAAGTGAGCAAACTAGAGATCCAACTCCTTCCATTAAGCATATCAGTAATCCTACTAGCTCTTCAAATAGTCAACAAGAAATAAGTGGTTTAGGTATTAAGTTTAAGGTGGCTTCTAGGAGAAAATCAAAAAATAAAAATAAGAAAAATCCTCTCCTAGAATGTTAGAGGGCTCAATATCCCCAAAAAAGTAATAAGTATTACATGATTACTTATATATTATAAAACCCCCCTTAATTAAACTCCTAGAAACTAAGTTTAAAGAGATAACTTTAAGAACTTAGATTTCTTGAAGAAGCATTGGTCAATTATTTCATCATTAAGCTCATTACCATAGTAAAATATTAATTGCTTTTGACCTTGACGTATTAGAGATTCAACACTTTATAACTAGTAATTATCTCATCTATTTATCAATAAAACTATTGTAAGAGAAGTTAATACTTAAGTCATTTTTTTCTATGCATTCAATCATGCATTTGAAAATAACTCCTTAAGGGACAAGCTAAAAGAAATTCATGCTTGCACGAACTCTTCTTAACTAAAACTTAGGGACTTTAACATCATTGTTCATCCATTAAAAGAGGTCATTGATCTCAAGATGGAAGGGCAATTCTTGACTAGGATCAATAAGCAAAATGGGAGGTACTTTTAAGGAAAAAACTCAACAAAGTTCTTGTTAAAGGTTATTGGTTATACATTTTCTCAAAAGAGCAAGACCTTATTCATAAACCTTTATTCTTAGATCAAACCTCCCATTGAAATACACGACCTAACACTGAAGTAATAGAAAGGAGCTCCTTTCCAATTTAATAACTTTTTAGTAGAAGATGAAAGGTTTGATGAAGCTGACATAGAAGTCTTAAATCATGAATTTCAGTGGCATAAACCTTACATTTATACGAGGAAACTACAAATGATCAAAGACGAGCATAAGAAACTCAATCTTAAGTATTATAACACTACTCAATAGGCATTTAAAAGTAAAAGCAAAGTTAACCCAAGTTTAGTATACTCTTTATTAAGAACTTACGAATGAAGCAAAAAAAGATAAAGAACAAGAACAAGAACAAGAATTAAGTAGCTAACAAATGGAGATAAATAAGTCCTCTTTCTTCTATAAATTAGTTCTCTCAAGAAAAAGATATTAATAAAATAACTTATCTACCAAAAGCTAATAGACATCTGGATCATTCTCAAACTGAAATCCTGCTTAAAGCAAATGGTTATTTATAAATACTCTTGACACCGACTCTAACAATTTCTATTCTGTGCAAACACTTAAATCTTTTATCTTAGAGCAAATCATAGACACTGAAGTATAACTCTTGTGTAAGCCCTTCATCTTAAACCAAATAAAGCCCCTACATCTAATGATCTTAATGTTTATTTATTTGAAAAGATTTGGATTCATACTAAACACTTAGTAGTATAAACTGTTATGGAGTTCTTCAATAAAGATAAGATGTTAAAGGAATTCAACAACACTTTTGTAAGTATTATCTCAAATAATCCTAATCCAAAGGAGTTCTTCAATAAAGATAAGATGTTAAAGGAATTCAACAATACTTTTATAAGTCTTATCTCAAATAATCCTAATCCAAAGGAGTTCTTCAATAAAGATAAGATGTTAAAGGAATTCAACAATACTTTTATAAGTCTTATCTCAAATAATCCTAATCCAAATTCTTTGTTGGAATTCAAAACTATCTCATGTTGTAATATTATTAACAAATTAATGCAAACCTCATAACTTTTAAACTCAAGGAAGTTTTAGAATATCTTATCAATCCTTTATTAAAGGTAGGAAAATCAAAGATAAAATTATGTTGGCTCAGGAGCTTTTTAAGAATTATAAGAAGAAACACTCCATGAAGAGATATACAATCAAGATTGATTTTTACAAAATCTTTGAATGCATCGACTAAAACTTCATATAAAATTCCTTTAGAGATTTTGGTTTTTTTAACCAAAATTCATAAATTGGATGAAGCAACACATCATTTCAGTATCCTATAGCATCTTACTGAGTAGTAAGTCAAGAAACTCATTAAATATGCAAAAGGATTAAGGTAACATGATTCGATATCTCTATACTTATTCACACCGAGTATTGAAGTTCTGACTAAATGATTGGTCATATTATAAGCCAGGAAAGGAAGTTTAAATATTGCAACAAATGCAAGAAATAGAGAATTTATAATTTGTCATTTGTTGATGACTTGCTTTTTCTCTTAAAGGCTAATTCTAGTTTAGTGAGTGCACTAATAAAAGCTATATATATCTTTAACGAATTGTCTGACCTTTTAATAAAAAAGGATAAAGGTCAACTATTTGTTTCATCAGGATTGGCTCTCTAACTTTACATGGCTTAAGACCTTGAAAACGTCATTCACATGTTTTTCACTCCTATATCATGTTAAAGGCCAATTGATAGAGAATTTTTACCTCTAATCAAAAGGATATAAAGAAGAATTAATAGCTCGCACAATAGAAGTTCTTCCTTTATAAGTAGAATCTAACTTGTTAATTCAACACTTAATAACGTGCATTTATACTGGTCTTTACATCTAGTGTTCTAAAAATCTTGGTCAAAAAAATAAAGAAGATATTAAAGTGCTTCTTATCGACAAGATATATCATAAGAAAAATTGTTGCAAAGTAAAATACAGTGATGTGTTCCTTCATAAAGAGGAAAAGGTTTTGGGAATTATTGTTGTGAATCTTACTAATAAGGTCTTAATGATTAAGAGAATCTACATAATCTTGAAAGATGAAGAAACCTTATAAGTGAAGTGGATCTATGCTCAACCTAAAGGAAAAGAAATTCTAGAATATCATAACAAAAACTAATACATCATGAACTATACTTCATATTTTTAAGCTTTGGAAGCAAGTTAGATTAGAATGCAAGCGCCAACTTGGTGATGGCTTTACCATATGATTTTGGTATGATAACTAGAGAAACCTTAGGCTACTTTACATAATTAATAGGTTCTCAACATTCAAGAATCCAATTCAAGATGATGCAACAGTTATAGAGATCTTACAAGATAATCATCAGTGATATAATAGGAGGATATGATCTGGATTAATGGAGATTGTTTCAAAGAGCAATCCTAACTCATTTGAAAGGACAATCCTAACTCTAATAAAGATGATTCAATTCAATGGTTTAGGAATTCACTTGTAAATTTTGCTAACATATCTTGTAAGTAGCTGCAAAAAATCAAAGCTCTAAAAGTCTACTAAGTCAAATTGGAGTAGTATAAATGAGTACTCTCAAGAGTCTCGTTCATCTTACAGCTCGCTATCATAAGGAGATTATCCAATTGCTGCAGCCTCTATAAATAAGAGCCTTAATCAATTAATTGCCAGTTTTTATTACAAATTTTCTTTTCTTATATATGATAGAAGTCTCAATAACTCTATAATCTTTCTAGTCCTATGCTAGATTGGCCTGACACTATTGATTGCATCAATTAAAGCAATATAAGAAGCAAAGAAGATTTTTGCATCTATAAAATAATATTTGATAATGTGATATATACAATATAGAACCAAAAAATTAAAGAATTTTTTTAAAAGTAAGTTATCACTGAAACAACAACTCCTTCAAATATTAGAAAGGTTCAATGATAAAAAGAACAACTTTTAATTCATAAAATTCATCTTCAGAGTAGCAACAATTTAGTTGCAAATTGGGTAATTTAGGATGATGAATGGCAACACTAGAAGATCACATAACTAGGAAGAACAACTATATACCTAGTAAGATTAGTTCCTAATTTTTAGTTCTGATAATTTTTGGAGGATAAACATCTAATTATGAAGCTTAGGCATACTTCAGGAACTCATTCTCAACGAAATAACCTATAATCCCAATATAAGAAGATGCTAATTGTAAATCCCACAAACAAATAAAACAGCCCAACCTAACCCAGCCCTTAACTAACAATCTGCATAAAAGATAGCATCTGGAAATAAAAATTGACACAACCAATGACAATCACCTTCTTTCTTCATCTTTCTTTTCGTTTCTCAGCTGGTAAGTGTGTCAAAAAAACCCTTTTCTCCTGCATGTGACATTTCTCTTATAGGTTCCCTCATTACGCTTGGTTTGTAGAAAATTTGGAGGAAAGTTATGGAGGTTAACAACCCTAAAGTGCCTTAAGTAAATTTCTAGCTGCTATTTTGTGACTTTTTTTTTATAATTTTTGATTATCCTACACTAGTTTATACTTGATTTGCATGTTGTGGTTGCTTGGGGATAATAATTCAAGTCTTATGAAGGGATAAAAATGAAGAAAATGTGGCTGAAAATTGATTAAAAAAAGAGAAAATAGGAGAAGAGGAAAGGGTGAAGAAGATGCCATTTTTTGAAAATTTAAGTTGCATGTAGGGATAGAATAGGAAATGCAAAAAGTGAAAGGTAAATCTGGAATCTACTTCTAAGAAGTGCAATTTTGGTGTTACTTGAAATAGATGAGGGTTAAATAGTACTTTTAATTAGTTAAAGGCATTTTAGTAATTATGGTGGTTAGGTTGGTAAGGATATTATAGGTTAGTAAGTATATTATTTTTATAATTAAGAGTAAATTAGAAAAGAGAATCATGTTAGATTATTAAGTGTAATTGGGATTGAAAATTTCCTTAAATTAGTCTAATAGAATTTTGTAATTTTTTAAGGTTTGAAGGTCTAATTAAGGAATAAATTGGACTATCATTTAGTTGAGTTTGAAATTAAAGTAAGGATAACTTTGGAATTTACTATTAAAATAAAGTAACATTTTGTTATGAATAAATTATATATTGAATTAGTCATTAAGGGTTTCATACATGAATTACAAGGTTTTTCGCCTTAATATTTTGTTATGTATATTGAAGTGTATAGATTGTTAATTTGGCAAAAATGTGTTATTAAATAAAGATTGGTTGATAATTGATCGTGGTTTTTTGATATGTGTAAGTTTTACTATTTAACCTTGATATTCCGTAAGCATATGGGCTGTTCGCGTAGTACTTAAGGTGCCAATCCCACGAAGAGGGTTAATCTAATCCTAAAATCTAAGGCCAAAATAATACGCAGTAATTCAAAATGTAACAAAACTAAGGCAAGAATTTAATTCAATCATGCAATTCAATTCAAGAATCAATTACAAAAATATTGACAAAGTAGTAGTTGCAACACCCACTTAAGAATGAACCTAAGGAACTATCAATTGAGAGAAAGGAAAATTTTATCTATCTTTAATGCTAACCTAATCGATTATGAAGCACTAAATTATTGGTTCTAGACGGTCCTAGGGTTGATTACTCTTTCTCAAGTTATAACCATTAATCCTAATTTATAAACCCTAATCAGATTATGGGAATTACAATCTCTCGAATAATAATCTATCCAAAATCCTAATTAGATATGAAGTTATCCAAAAACTATCAGGAACCTATACAAGATCTCTCTTCACACAATTTATCAATTTGATTTAATTCTCATTCTATTAAATTAACTAACTCTCGTTAACCCAATTTAATTATTTTTCACTCGATTCACCCTCTCAGTTTATCACTGAATTATGCAATTGCAGAAATTAAATCACAATAACTCTAGTAAAAACACAAACAACCAAATTTCATTAAATCAAAGATAAAACAACCCGAAGGTAAGTTTAGACATCCTCAACATTCACGCAATCCAATCATCAACGGTTATTCTAATTCTATACATTAAAAGTAAATTGGAAATAAGACCTAAATGGATGATGGAGGCAGTAACGTCAAGAAACCTCATGTTCCGGGAAGTCCTTCACGTCAGCTTCTTCTCCACATCTCTCTTCCTTTTTCTCTTTCTCAATCTCTCGATGAACTCTCTCTAAGGTTTCTCAATGGTGGTTGATGCAAAAGCTCCTTCTTTTTATTCTTTTTTTATTTATGTTCTTTTGTTTTTAGGGTTGAACTAGGGCTTTTCCCAGGTCTGTAAGGTCCAAAAAATTCCTCGAAATGTGAAGTTTAGAAGTGGCTATGCATTTGCCTGACGCAGGCCACGATTGTGGCCTACTTCTAAACCTTCTGTCACAATCATGGCATGTAGGCTATGATCGTGGACCAACTCTAGTGTTTTTGTCACAATCGTGGGCTATTGTTTTGGCCCGAATGTTTCTGAAACTTTTCAGTTCTTTGATGTTGACCCTGAAATAATAACAAACACATCAAGGAACCTCAAAAACATAATAATTAAGCTTAAATACCTGTATTAACCCATAAAACACTTAAAACACAAATAACTAACAAACTAACACAATTCTAACCTAAACACATACTAAATGATTGAATTAATAACTAAACACATATCAAACTATGCCTTAAAACATCACTTATCAACATCCCCATACTTAAATGTTTGCTTATCCTTAAGCAAACAAAACAATCAAACAAATCAAGAAAACACAAAACACGCATATGCAATAAAGAGACAATGGCTTCAACTTAGGGAAACAAATTTAACTATAAACATAATCCTTCAAGTTGTTCTAACTTATTAACAAGCAAAATCTGCATCTAAGCACTTTGGACTAAATATACAAACTAACCAAAATTTTAATGTTAAGTCTATTCACCTCAATCACTTGCACAAACACATTGATAATCATTCATTTAAAACAAAAGTGTAGCTATTCCTCAGTAGGTTTTCATGAAAAATCAAGCTATTAACAAGTATGGTAGGTTTTTATTTGAAAAAATTCTTTTTGTTGATTTTTTACTCCGAGGAAAACATTTGTGATGAATATCGATTTAGTTACTCAACTAAATCATGTTGTTATTAAGTTGCTTGGTTGGAATGTCATTATAGCCTTTTTACACAAAGGCACATATTTGTGATGCTTGTCGATCTGGTTATTTAACTATATCATATTCTTAACTGGCTACTAGCTCTATCATAACCCTAAAGCCAGTGGAATAACTATTTTAGTTAAAATTATACAACTTTTTTTACACTAAAATTTGTCTACCTTATTGCTTTAGCTAATCTTTCTCATGAAAATGTACTAATAATGCCACTTATTTGATTGGCCTAAAATTATAAATGAGTATGGAAAATTCCTAGGGTGAATGACTAACATCGTATCCTAATTAACCAGCATATTTAGCCCTAAGTAACTTAGGTCACTAATTTCACAGGCTAATAAATCTTCGCAACCTAAAAGACTATGTTCAAGGCTAAATCTATCCCGTTAAGTCCTAGCCATTGACACATCCACACAATTCACATCATACAACCTAAACAAACTTTCATACAATATGAAAAATTCACACTTAAGGTAAAAGCACACAACCCTCCCCACACTTGAACAACACATTGTCCTCAATATGAGAAGGGTACAAAAACACACCAGGGGAAATAAAACACAATATACAAAAAATATAAGAAAAATACTAACAAAAATGAAAAGAAAAGGGTTAGAACATAAAACCATTTATGTTGATGGAGGTGGTGATGATGATAGGGTTGAGACCAAATCTGCTTGACATCAAGAGTGCTTCCCTATTTTATAAGTGATTCAAGAGAGTAAAATAATTAGCCATCCAAAACACTCCAAATCATTCAAAACTTATTTTAGAATTTAAAACAAACCTAACTACACAACAATTTAAATCTAACTACTAAACGTGCTAATTGAGGGTCATTAGCTTGACCTTGCATCTTTTGAAGCTCAGCTAGGATCAATGATTAATGGTTTGCTTCTACCCTTCTCGTTCAACATCAGTTTTGTAGCTTGTAAGTAAGTTACAAATTGCAAAATGATCGGAAGGACAATATTGATAAAGTTGAGAAAACTAATTAATTTCATAACGTCCTTTTCATTAACAAACTGTCAATAAAATAAGGAATAACGAAACTCTCCAAAACTTTTGCCAAATCCAACAACTTGTCTTGTAAGAAGGTCAATTGCTCTCTTTCTTCCTTAATCACCTTCATCTCCTCTATTTCTTCCACTTTACGAATAGAGACTTTCATAGCTTCTTCAAAATTGATGTCTGTTATCATCTATTCTTCGTCCTTTTGTTCTTGAGAAGATTCAAATACATCAATTATCCTGAATGAGCTACTAACCTTCAGATTCTTTAATACATCATTTATGTTTAATGTCACTTGGTCATCATTAATTCGAAGGATAAGGTTCTTTTCATGGACATATACCCAAGATTTTTCGATGTTCAAGCATGGTATACTAAGATCTGGTGGATAATATAAGGGGTTTTCATCATTTTCTTCATCCTCTTTCTTAATTTCTTGATCGTCTATAAGGTAGGGTTCAGAAAGGTCTCCCACTGGGTCTTCTTGTTCTTCCCTATTTCTAACTATGGTAGCCTCATATTACTCTCGTTGATATAATTCCATATTGCTCAGAGAGTCATCCACACTTCTCTTACAAAATTTATGGGAAAGTTGTCTTACTTGAATCTCTAGGTTATGAATAGAAGCGGAATGATTGTTTATTACTTAATCAAATTGCTCTTCCAGTCTCTTCTGGTTCTCTTCCATGTCTGCTAGCTTATCCATGATTTTATCCAATTTGGAATCCCATGAACTGGACTCATCTTGCTGAAATCCTGATAGGTATTGATATCCTAAGTGAGTACTTGCATTGTTGGACCAATCTGGGTGGTTCTACCACCCCGGAGTGTACATGTTCCAATAAAGATCGTTACTTCCCTAACTATACTATGCCTTATTTTAGTTCACAAAAGTTCCTTGCTCCCTATAATATCTATCTTTCATCATTGTTCTTTCCATTTCTTCTTGGCATCTAGCTCTTCAAATGTTCCTTGCTCTCTATAATATCTATCTTTCATCATTGTTCTTTCCATTTCTTCTTGGCATCTAGCTCTTCAAATGTCTCATTCTTGCTCTAAGATGTCTTGTTATGCCTCTACTTTATGCCTGAAACTTCTTATTCTTTTTTTCTTTTTTATATTTATTTAAAACAAAAGATAGTGAAAAGAACCTTAGACTAAAGAGCTAAACTAATTGCCTCCCCGACAATGGTGCCAAAAACTTGATCGCAATTTTTTGATATATGTAAGTTTTACTATTTAACCTCAATATTCCGTAAGTGTACGGGTCATTTGTGTAATACCTAAGGTGTCGATCTCATAGAGAGGGTTAATTTAATCCTAAAATCTAAGGCCAAAACAATGCGCAATAATTCAAAATGTAACAACACTAAGGCAAGAATTGATTTCAATCACACAATTCAATTCAAGAATCAATTACGAAAATATTAACAAAGTAGCTGTTGCAACACCCACTCAAGAATCAACCTAAGGAATTATCAATTGAGAGAAAGGGAAATTTTATTTATCTTTAATGCTAACATAATCGATTATGAATCACTAGATTATTGGTTTTAGATAGTTCTAGGGTTAATTACTCTCTCTCGAGTTATCGCCATTAACCTTAATTTATAAACCCTAATCAAATTATGGGAATTGCAATTTCTCAAATAACAATCTATCCAAAATCTTAATTAGATATGAAGTTGTCCAAAAACTATCAGGAACTTATGCAAGATCTCTCTTTGCACAATTTAATGATTTGATTTAATTTTTGTTCTATTAAATTACCTAACTCTCGTTAGGTAATTTAATAGAACTATGCCTTAAAACATCACTTATCAATAATATGTTGTGAATAATTGGTGAAATCGAGAATCAATGGCTTGCCTAGGATATGTAACATTCGATGCTCATAGATTGATAGGTTGTTTAAAGATGAGCAAGTGGTAGCTAGGTATCTGTCTGTGGAGTAGATACTGAGACTTCCTGAGTCCTGGGGATGTCTTATGTCGATAGATAGGTATCAACGTGATACCGGTATATCCTAAGTCTTAGTGATATCCTATAAACCCTTCATCTAAACAATATTTCATTATATTACATTATGAACCATTCTATCCCTCCCAAACAATAATTTTGTAGTATTATATCCATTTATGTTCCATTCCATTATAAACTATTTTATTTCATTCTATTCCATTAAAAACTTTATGTCTAACCAACACATGGCCTTAGGAGTTTAGGATAGAGTGTAAAATGATAAATAACTTTTTGCTATATTACATTATAAACCCTTATTTTAAACAATATTCCACTATATTACATTACCCTTCTATCCTTCCCTAACAACAAAATTTAATATTACATTCATTTACATTCTATTATATTATAAACTATTTCATTTAATTATAAACCTTACATTCAACTAAACATGGTCTTACTGTTGCTGTATACCTGCTCTCTTCTCGTAACTTACAATTGAGCTCCTTGTTTTTCAAGAAAAATTTTATTTTCTTTAAAGAATGGTTCCGTATGAAAATAAAATGCTTCATTAATGAACCAAGCTTGATCAATTCTTTGCGAAATTAAATAACATTACTGAATATACCAAGTAGTTATAATAATGTTATAAAAAATATATTACTGAATATGACATGTAGTTATAATTTTAAAAGTTGCAATTTAGGCGCTTCTTGAAATTTTATTTCTTAAGAAACGGCACTACATCAAGACTGAAAATGGCGACAATAAGTAGTGATAGAGAGGTCGATTCCTTGCTCTCAAGTTTCGATCAGATATACGAGGTTACCTTCTTTATTTCCTTCAGGTTAATGGGTTTGCTGGTGATGGAATTCGCTGAAATGAATTTGGGTTATGGTTTGCAGGATTTCAAGAATGCTACGAGGGAAATGCAAGTGGTTAAAGCCAATTTAGATGCGGAAATCAAGAAGAGAGAGGCTCTTGAGCTTATCTCCAATTCCCTCAAACAAGGTTCTCTCTCTTTCATTCCTTTCACTTGCATTTAAATGCATAAAATAAACCCAACATTTTGCTGTGTTTGATCAAATACACGACCTTCATGAAGCATTCAATAAGTGAATGTTATAGCCAGCTTAATTCAATGTCATGCACAATTTTCCAAGGAAAAAAAAGGTAATTTGCGCAAGTGTTCTCTGTTTCTTTCTTCTTTTTTTCCCCCCAAATTTTACAGTTCTCAAACTTAAAAGTGTAAATTTTAGTCTCTCGTGTGACTTTTTGCAGAAAATGCAAGATTGACAAAACTTTACGGAGAGTCTTTAAATAATCTAGCGGAGCAGGTTTGTACTACTTTTGTTGTTTCTCTTGAAAGAATCCATCCTTTCTTTCAGCTGCAGATCTGAACCAGAGTCGAGAAGCCATCGAAAGGATTGAGTTCATGATGAAGCTTCTATGAGCATATCCTTAACTTTGGTACTCTTTAACCTGATATATTGAGTTTATGATATTCAGCTTGAACGACGTACCAAATGCTCAAGCCTGAAGGAGGAGCTAGAAAGAATCAGAAACGAACAGTTCAGCAAAGAGAAAGTAAGTGAAAGTACACTTTGTGCAATAGTAGCTGTGGAGCTATACTTGATCAAAATACATGGTTAAATAAGTTCTCTCTGAGACTTGAGTAGACTGTAGGACAGGAAGTTCAATTTATTATGGAAAAATGGTCTTTTAAGAACCTTTCAGGTGCTTGTAAATTGTAATGCAAATGATTCGTTTACTACAAGCATTGTCTGTTTGCCTGTCGTGCTTTCTACTACTAAAATCTATAATCAGGAGCACAGAAATGCATTGGAATTTCTTAAGCAAGAATATACAATCAAGATTGCCAAACTCGAGTCCCAAATTAGGTGATTTAATCTACCATTACATTATGTCCCTTAATGTGCTCCACACTTTTGGGGTGATGATTTGTTCACTACCTTAGAGGCTTTCTACTTGAGAAGGCAGCTGATGAGGCAACCATAAGTCATCTCCGTCATGATTTGTCTGCACAAAAGACATTTACGCAAAGTTTGGCAAAGAGGTTGGAGCAAGTCTCCTATGAGATGGAATCAAAATGTGAGGTTCAAATATTTGAAACATTGGATCTTTTCAGTAAAATGCAGTGTCTCTTATCATTTTGACGTTTATTGGCAACTGGTGACAGTTATTCTTGAGATTCAAGATTTAAAGGACTGCCTCCTGGTTGAACAGGAAGAGAAAAATGAGCTCAGTAAAAACCTCTGCAGTTTGGAAAAGGAGTGTGAGTGAGAAAAATACTTCAATTTTTCTCCGCATTGTTGGTGATCTTTAGTTATCGATAATGCACATTTTACGCAGTCAGGGATTTCACTGTTTGTATGGCATACAGTTTATGGTCTCTCTGATATGATCCCTACTCCGACATGGTCCCTACTAAGTTTGTAAGAAACCTGCTTATCTCCTGTTTTATATCTTTACTTTGATGTGTCGCAGTGTTGGTCAGCAAAACAAAGCTGGTCGAACAGCAGCAGGACTTGATTGCAGATCGGCTTGTTGAGACACTAAAGCAAAAAATTATGAACTTGAGAAAGGAAAATGAGGTTCTAAAGCGGAAACTTTCTCATTCAGAAAAGGGCTAGACGATGCCATGCAAAAACTCCTGAGCATCGGTTGCATGGTTTTTGTGGCAAAATAGCGTGGATATGCACAATACCAGTACTAAAGCATCCAATTCCTAGACTTAAGATTCTTGACAATTCATTTTGATTCAGCTCATGTTCTATGCAGAGTGTTTTTACACCAGAGCAAGTTATTCTTTCATAAAAAATCTTTGAATTAATACTCAAATATCTTTTTGAATTTGCTGGAAATTGTAGTGGTAATAATATTGCTTAAAATAAAGAGTAATAAAGCATAAAAATACCTTTCTGATGTCAAAAATTAGTTACTAAGATTTTGATGGATTATCTTATAGTTGCTCATTGTATTTCACTCGCAATTTGGGATAGCTACTATAATTACCTTGTAGTTATACCTTTCAACACTTCAAATTTTTAGGAGATGATAACTCGCGAAGGAGTATTTTTTAGAGAGAGATAAGATAAATATTCTTTCTTAATTATTGAGAAAATTAAGAAATTGTCCTTTTTGGCACTTGGTATACCATAAATGCCATTAATGAGTTAGAATTAAAACAAAATTCCTAGAGTAAGTCTTAGAGTTTGGGATTAAAATGAAATGGAGCCTAGAAGTGAGTACTAAGGCTTAAGAATAAAATCAAATGGAATATTTGGTATGGATTGAAGGCTCCAAAATTAAAATAAAATATCTAGAATTGAGTCTTAGGGTTGAAATGAAATTGAAATGGTTAAAGAAGGCTTAATGCTTTAAATGGAGAAAATTTCTAGAATTGTGTCTTAGGACTTGAAATGAAATTAATATAACGGACTAAAAAATGTGTCTAGATTTTGTAACTAGTACCTAAGGCTTCAAAATAAAATTTTTATTTGAATTAAAAATGAAAAAAGGAAAGGATATAGTAATTTTTTTGATAAATGAATTATGTATTACTATAGATGAAACTATTATGACATTACAATGAATTCAGAACAATATAAGTGTTTACTTTTATATTACAAAGGATCTAAGATGAATTCAAGAAGAAAAGAGGGCAAAATAATAAGAAGCATTAGAGAATTAAAGTTGTCATATGCTCTTCATGTCCGTAGAGAGGGAATATTGTGCATCCTTAGCAAAAATGCTAGCTCGGATCTGGTTGATTATTCTGTTTGCAAGCTGATATTTTCCTTCTTTTTGTTAGTAAATCTACGACTGTTTCTTTCTTTACAAATTCTATATATGCTCATAGAAAAGGCTGCTGTGGAAAAAGTATCATTTGGAGTTCTTTCATGGATTTACTTATGACCCAATGTAGTATAAGATCCCAGTCATACCTGCCATTTTGGGATAGTAACATGTGCATAATTTGGCTCCAAATGGCCTTAGATTAATTGCAGAGGAAAAAATAGAAGATTGCGATCCTCAGTTGCCATGTTACGTAATAAACATAAAATATTGACCCTACCATGCCATTGATTTACAGTTTTGAGCCTGTTCTTGATAGCTAACCAAGTGATGAAGGCTGCTTTGGGTCTGATGGTGTTATGCATAAGAGAGTGAACCAGGGAACCTCTATTATGCCATTTGAAAAGAGTCTATAACATGATTGGTTTGAGAAAACTCCATTCCAATTTAGTTTCCAGAAGATGGTATCTTCATCGGCTGGATTAGTTAATAAAGGAAAGTAGCCATGAGGAGTTGAAAACCTCTAAAGTTTCCCAGCCATTCACCACTCACAATCAAGGAAGAGACTTTTAGGTTTAATGACAGTTTATTTTGTAGCCTCTGAAAATCAAGAAAGTAAGCAAGGGGACTGATTGCCACCTAGTTATGAAACCACACCTAAGTCTTACTGTTGGATCCCGCTTTTAGGATTTTTATATTTTTATTTTATTTTAATTATTTTATTAGATTAGCAAGCATGAAAATAAATTAGAATTTATGAATTAGAAATTTTTGGAGTTTAATATGGTATATTATTTATTTTGGTAAGGTGGTGTAAAGTAAAAGGAGGAGTTAGTAGGAATTTCATGAATATGGAAGGGCAAAGATTGGAAACTCAAAAAGTTGTCTTAAGATAATAAGA
>JAOQMS010000007.1:292534-317776 GCA_027563885.1 Erythroxylum longipes
AATTATAATTCACTGTCCTGATTTTAATGACATTAGTCTCTGCTGTACCAGGTAAATCAGATACCGGGTGTTACAGTATTAGTTGATAAGGAGTCTCTATGGATGAAGTGGATGCACAGCTACATATTAGGAGGAAATGAACTATTTTCACTTCAAAATAAAACCACTCACTCTTGGTTTATAGTTCAATTATTGAAGATGAGGAGCTCTCTTGAGCAAAACATTTGAGTTGGGAATGGACAACTAACCTCATTATGGTTTAATTATTGTATTGATAATGGTGAATTGATAAGAAACTAGGTTGTTGTTCAAGCTAAAAGTAACGTCTTAGTCTAAGAAAATGTTTGTATTTAGATAAGGAATGGACAATAGGATGATTTTACAAGTGTTTTAATATAATCCTGAGTTATTCTCTATGGAAAACTGTAAGAATGTTATAAATGGAAAAATCATAGTAAGGGCAATTTACAAATAAACCTTGTAATGAATTTTTAATACCAAAAGGTCCTAGAGTAGTATGGAGCAAGTTGGTGTGCAATAAACATATAAAAATCTCGTGCCTAGAGCCTCATTCTTATGTTCTTTATGAAGCCATGAGCAAATCCATATCCCACTTATTTTACTAATGTAACTTCTTTAGAGTAATTTAGAGCATAGTTAAAGTCTTTTGTCATTGGAAAATCAATGAGTATGCTCTTGTAGATATCCTAGAGTGGCTACAAAACAAATATGGCCTTCCTAATCACTCTTGTGTTTTATTTGATCAGTCTTGGTAGTTTTTAAAGGTGTTATGACATGAAAGAAATAACAAGAATTTCAAGAACCTAGAGAGAACCAAATAAGCTTTATTGGAAAGTGTCTTATCCCCCATTAAAAAATTACTCATCCTCTATAGAGAATCAAGTAACCTTGATGACATGATAACCTAGGCTTGGAGAATTGACTTATTATATTCCCTTAAAGATCTTGTATTAGATATGTTATTAGTTTATATGACTTAATCATTAGATTTTGGTGTTCCTTCAATCTTTGATACATTATGTTGTTTCTTGCACTCTAATATTTCATTGATCAATCTTATTTTTACATTAAAATGTTTTCTTATTGTTCCTATTCTTTATTTTTTCTTTTCATTCTTCCTCATTATACACTTTATCTTCCTAGTCATCATCAAAGCACAACAAAGACAATTGATAGTTGTAAATTGTATAATGTTTTAGTGGGTAGTTAGGATGTGTTTAGTGGTTAAATTTAATGTTTAGTGCATATTTAGGTTAGGATTTTATTATTTAGTTAATATTTGTGTTTTGAGTGTTTTGTGGGTTAGAGCATACTTTTAAGTTTCAATTTTATGTGGTTGAGGTGCCTTGATGTGTTTGATAGTATTTTAGGGCAAATATTGAAGAACGAAAGAGTTTTGGAGGAGGCCCGAACCAAAACAGAGGGCTACGACTGTGGCAAGTGAGCCATGATCTTGACAAAAGCATGAAAGAAGGGCCACAATTGTAGCTAGTCTGCCATAATCATGATAGAAAGCCAAATAGGGGGCTACGATTATGGCCTGTGCATAGACAGATGCGAACAACATTCCGGTTTTAAGTTTTCAAAGGATTTTTTGGACTTTTTAGGCCTCGAAAAGACCTTAAGGTTACCCTAAATGGAAAAGACTATAAAAGACAAAATGATGTAACCTTAAAGGAGCTTTACATTCTGACACATTTGGGAGACTCCAAGAGAGAGGAGGAAGAAGAGAGAAGAGGAAGAGGAGGAGATAGGAAACAGGTCTTTACAGCTACGGCCTTACCTGAGCATTCGATCCCTTACAAGTGATCGTTTCTTTTCATCTTATACTCTTTACTTTAAATGTTAAGATTAATATGAGAATGATGATTATGGGTTTTGTATCGTTGATGATGTTCTAACTTTTCTTTAGGGATTTTGAACTGATTGTATGTTAATCTAGTTATCTTTTGTGTTGATTGAATGGGTGTTGTGATTAATTGCGGTATTTACATATTTCGGTAATAAAATGAGATGGTGAATCGAATAAAATGATTGGGTTGGATTAATGAGAGTTAGACGACTCAATAGACCACGCAATTAATTAGATTGGTAATTTTTACAGAGAGAGATCCTGTGTGACGACCCGGTTGTTTATTAGAAGACTTAAGAACTAATTAGGCTGTGGACTGATCATTAATTGAGAGATTACATTTTCAGTTACTCGATTTAATTAGGATTATCAATTAGGCTTTAGTGATTATAACTTGAGAGAGAGTAATCCACCCCTCGAAAGTTTAGAATCGACACTATATTAACACATAAATGACTAGATTAACATTGATGATAGGATAAATCCCTTCCTTCATAAGTGGTTAATGCTCTTGGTTGATTCTCAATTGTGAATTTTGTGTTGCTCAACTTAATTTCTTTTTGCAATATTTTTACAAGTTAAATTTCGACTATCACATTCTTGTGTTTACTTTTTTGTTCTATTTTTATTTTCATTTTATTAATTTTTCTAAGCTTTAGAGAACCTAGGATTAGATTAGTTCACACCTCCTCGTGAGATCTGCAATCAATAACAATTGGTTGACAATACTATAGAAATTTCATTATACTACTTATTTAAATACAAGTATATAACTTTATTAAATTTGCATTTAACAATATGTAACCATTCCTTGCTTTGTCAATCTATGTCTTCCTATTTCTAAAATCCCGAGAAAGAAAAATAATTCACATATTTTGCATCATATAATATTCATTCCTACATTAAGCCTCCACTAATACTAACCGTAAAGAAAATTCAACATAATAATCTATAATGAGTGTTAGAAAGTAACAAATTTCTAGAGAGTAATGTTCTATCAAATTTAAAAGTATACAAAGTCAACTATAGCAAGTTTATAAAACAAGAGTAATTTAAATGTCGATCCCTTCAGAACTAAATCACTATGCCTATTAATCATGACCTAAAAATAAAAGTAAAGAAATAATATTTAATAAAAAGGAATTAATATACTAAACTAACAAATTAAAAAATTAAGATAATACAAGGAAAGCACACACAAGGTATCCCAAGAAATCATATTCTTCTTTGAATATGGTATATGTTGAACATTAGATAACATCATGGTAACAACATCAAACATCTTGATCTTAAAATATTATATTCTAATGATTTTAACTTTATCATCCCCTAATCGGACAATGCTAAAGTTGCCATATGTGTGTAACGCAAACCAATCCTTATTTAGTGTTTTGTGATATGAGCAACTTGTATTCAGAATCTATAATTCCTAATACTGATTGGCTAAAGCTTAAAGAATATATCAATTGTTACAATTTGATTCTCCACTTCAAACTATATTACTTGGCCTTGATGAATCATCTAAATTCCTTTTTTTATCTAGCCTCTTCTTGTTTAGACAGTCCTCTTGATATCTCACACTTATAATACAAAACTCTTCAATTTCTTACATATCTCACAAGGATGCAATCTCTATGATGTAGTATATGGCTATATATGCCTTATAAAGTCATATGGTTTTAGGTGTGTACACCTTTAACTTTTCCCGATCGCGCACATTCTTGTCTTCCGACTTGATCTACTATAATCCTTTAACATGCCATGTTATGCTAACAAATATTTCTCTCTCTATTGCCATAATTTAAAATTCCTAGTTCTATTGAACTTCCCTACTTTAAACTTTACATCGAAGCCATTATCGTCTCATTAATGCTCTAATGCCACTTTTTTAGAAAGCAAGTAACAAGAATAATTTGTATGCAATTGTGTTTGTGTGTGCATATCTGTATGTGTATTTATGGAAAATAACTAGTAATTTTACTGAGGGTAGTCCTTTGACCAAACTAAATTTAACCTAACTATAACTCTAGTGGGTCCTATAAAGCTAACTTTTTTTAACCACAGTTTTGTCCTAAGTTATGGATCTCATTATCTATTTCTAGAATATAATGTAGGCTCTAGCATATATATGCACGTCCCCAATTCATTTATCCTCCCTCTTCTTAGTACTCTATGACACGAATTGATTTATAATTATGCCTCAAATAGTATATCTTACTGCTTTCTTCGTACATAAGGCATAATATGTGACACAGTTGCATTATAGACTGTGTATTTCTTTAAAAACACATTTGCCAAACCAACATGCCCATGTCTTCTACCCACGCCTTCACCTACGATGTTTAAACAGGGACACAGTTTGGTCCACGCTCATGTCTTAGTTTAAATATACCTAAAAGATTTTATAAATGTTAGTTTCCTTCTCGACACTCCAAGATTGTGTGTTCGTATAAATGAGCCATGCAAGACGTGTTTTTATTGAAAATAATTAAAGGAAATGATCATGTTAGACATTGAAGTCTTAAGTAACTTTAAGGGCTGAGACTTTTATTCAAAACTTTTGCCATTGATGCCTCTCAACCAACTTGAGATCTTACCAATATTAGATCTCTCTTGAGGTTTTTGTTGAAAATAATTAAAGGAAATTCTTATATTGGACTTGAGCTCTTTCAAAACTTTAGAGTTGAGGTTTTTTTTGAATTTTTATTATTAATGACTCCCGACAAATTTGAGATCTTGTTATCATTACATAGAACATATATATGATCTCCTTTTTTTTAATTATTAGATAGTGAGAAATTATGAATTTAAAGTTGATAGCAAAGTTGGTAGAAGGTGAGATTTCGTATTTAAAAAGAATATGTCATTGCCATGGGAAAAATATTTAAATTTTATTTTTTGTGAAAAATAAAAGAATAAATTTCATTTATAATGAATGGAATTACAATTTTTTAAAAAAAAGAGAGACTTGAGGGATTACCCTTCAACAAGAAAGACGTGGTATGGTAATTCTACCTAGTCATAGTCATAGTTTAAGTTGCAATACCAGTTAAATATTCAAAGAGGAGATCAGGCTGGAGCTGCAAATTGGAGCTGTGTTTCTCAACAGTAAGAGCTCTCTATTAATGTTGTTGATGATTTCAGTGGTGAGAGCTTCGATCGGTTTGAACTTAGATTCAAACCTTCTAGCATTCCTTTTCTTTCCAAATAATCTGCATGAACATGCTAAGGACTGCTATGTGAAACTGCTTAGGAAGTGAACTCTTGAGTAGAGAGCCATTGAATAGCAGTAGTGAGTGTGTTTACTTAAACCGACCAAAAATATTTCAGTTTAACAACCTCTCATATACTGTTGGTCACAGCGCACGTGAAACATAAATGGTCCCTTGTTTCTTCATATGTTGAACAAAATGGACAGGTTTTAAGTATTGACAATGAAAATATGCCCTTTTACCAATGTAAGCACTCTCTTAAATTTTTAATTAAAGGAAATTCTCACTTTCGACTTAAGGTCTTATATTGCAACTTCAAAGGTTGTGGCTCCTTTTTTTAAAATTTTTGCTATTGATCACTTTTGACCAACTTGAGATCTTGTTATCGTTATATATAACCTACATATTATCTGCTTCTTTTTTTTCAATTATTAGATATTTTCATCTAAATATGCAAGATTTAATTATTTAATTATATTTTTATTTTATCATAATATATAAGTGATTGAACTATACAAAAATGAAAAAGTATATTTGTCAATTTGTGTACGTATTTCAATAATTCTATTTCAAATAATTTATTTTTTACATATTTAAATTATATAATATATTTTTCTATTATTTAAATAAAATATTTTAAGTTAAATGAAACATTTAAAAGTTTATACATAATAGAAAATATTTTCTTTAAATTGAAATATATAGTCCAGAACACAACAGGAAGGAATTTTATTCTTAAAAAGATACTTTAATATTTATTTAAGGAGAAAATAATGCAAGTTATTTTAATGGTTTTATGTTATCAAATAAATAATATTTAGTAGAAGAAAGGCTAAAAAGAGAAGAACATTTTTTTGAAGAAATAAAAAATGAATTAATTTAAAGAACAAAAATGGTTTAGGAGAGCCTAACGCCAGGTATAAGTAGTAACGAAAGACTATAAGAAGCTACACCTTCCTAAGCTTTTAATATGGACAGAGGATGTTTATTATCTGAAGGATACTCTTTTATCAAAAAATGGGAATGCCTAGACATTTGAAAGGTAAACTACGGTGTGAAGGCCTAGGATGGTTGAAAGACAATTAAGTTGGTTTAAGGAGTCAATTGATATATACAATGAACCCTTCATTTTATTCATTGCGAATTAGTTAAAGAGTTGAAGAAATGTAATGAATCATTGAGTAATTGTACTAAATTAGAATCTTCACCACTAAATAGAAGAAATGAAAGATTAAACAACTTTAGTTTCTTACACTTATAATGGAATTTAAAGCATAGTTCTTGATCAAACTTGTAGGAAATTAATCTTTTGAGCACCTCTATGTAGATAGAGAAGAGGTTAGGAGAAAGAGGATCTCTTTAATGTAGGCCTTTGGCACCTTGGAAATAGGAAGTGGGATCACCATTAACTAAAATAGACAATGAAGTTACGCATATACAACTTTGAACCTAAGAGATAAATTAAGTAGGAAAACTAAAAGCTATAAGGTAATCCAAAATGAATCTCCAATTAACTAAGTCAAAATCATTTTTGAAGTCTATCTTCGCTCTTCATCATTCTCTTACTCTGATAACTCTTGAAAAGCTCCTAAGCTACGATTAAAGTCCATTGGCTTACATTGATAAGGCTCCCCAGTGTTGCTTTAAGCCTATTATCTAACATTTTGCAAATAATCTTATATATATAATTAAAAAAGGAGATGGGCCTATAATCATTCAAAGAATTAGGGTTTTGTCTTTTAGTAATAAGGATCATAAATTTATTGTTTAGTTCCTAGAGTATAATGCCTATTGAGAAAAATTGCAACGCAATTATTAAAATCAAATTTCCCATTAAATCTTAGGTTGTTTTGGAAGAAAAGGACATTCAATTCATCAAGGCTTAGGGATTTAAGAGGGTTGAGGCTAAACAAAGTTTGTTTGACATCCAAAGCACAAAAATTTATGGTGACCAATTCCTTTTGAGGTTGGAAAGTTGAATAAAAAATGAATAACTTAAGCTCCCAAAAAATTAAAAAAAAATTGGTTTTAGGATCCCAATAAGTTTCTAAATGACTGAAGACCATTTCCTTAATTTTATAATGCTTGATGATAGTTGAACCATACTTAATTACAAATGAGCAAATTTTATTTGTGTTCCTTTTATAAAGGATGACATTGTGAAAAGGTTAGTATTCTTATCTCCTTTCTTAAGCCAATTGACTTTAGCTATTTGTTTTAACAAAGTTTGGTGATTATCTAAAGCCTGTGAATAAGCATCAAGAGTGTCCCTTTATTTAACTTTAAGAGAAGAGTCTTTAGGGAAAAGTTTGGAATGAGATGTTTACTTGCTCATTCAAAATTACTACCACTAAAGAAAAAAGTGCACCTAGTTATAAGAGGGCTTATGAAATCCACTACTTTATAATGTTTTAGGGTCTCGAAGATTGAATTAAGCTTTATAACTCTAATCTATACAAGGAGGATTCCTCTACAGATTAATAAGTCAAAAGCGGTGCAATAGAAGGTTCAAATTGGGATCAAAGCAATAATTGTAAATTTAGTAGAAATGCATTTTCTTGAGTTCTAATTTAACATTATAAAAGTTTCCTTATAAGTTAAAAAACTTCATAGCCCTTAAATTAGAGGTTTCCCTTAAATACCTCTTTATTGTCTTTAGTATTGGCTAAGAAAATATAGAATTTAAAAGTAATTTTAGATTAAAAATTTTTGTTCCCAAAGTCACCTTAATTGGAAAATGATCAAAATAAAAAGAATGGTGGAAATGAGTCATGCTAAGCTTATATTTTAAGGGCTATGGGGGATTTACCAAAGCATGATCCAGTTTTCTCTTAATCAACCAACTAATCTATTATATGTTGTTCCATATATGAAAAGTCCATTATATATGAAGTTAGTAGGCTAAGTTAAACATAAGTAGTTAAGAAAGTTTTCATTTTTGTTTCTATTACTAAGTTTTTCTTTTTTAGACTCTTAAGAGAAGAGAGTGCAGGCGAAGTCCTTAGCTACTAACTATGGTTGATTAATGGAGCTCCACATGAATTTCAAATCATCTAAAGCAAGATTATTTGAAATTCATAGTTAGCAACATATACAAAAATCTCAAAATATGCACCTTCTATGCTTACCAAAAGATGTATTAATTAATTTGAAGTTATTTTTTAGAGCATATTGATGTTATTAGGAACATAAACTACTATAATCCTATTCTTAGACCCTTAAGTCTAAGTTATAAAATTGTGAAAGTCTTGGCTGATGCTTGACACTTGGATTAATATAACAAAACAAAGACTTATGAGTAGGTAAAGTAAAGTTGAAAAAGTCATTGAAAGCTTGAAAATATGGTAGCATTGGTATGCGATTGGTGTATAATGGTATAAATGATATAAGATTTGGATGCAAGATTAAAAGATGATGGTGCAACTTAGTGATGCTAAGTTCGAGGGTGTAAGAAGGCATTTAACTTCAATGAGGGGGTTAAACTGTATGTCTATGTGTGAGGTATATTATACAATGACTCAAATTATTATTAACTTATGCCATAGAGCAATGTGACCACAACATGAACTTGCTTAGATAGATCATACACAAATATAGCTTATGATGGCTAAATGGAAGGCTCATTAAGGAACTTGGCTTCAACATGCCATGATATGGCACATGGCAAGTACTAACCTGACAAAGTGGAAGCATTACCTTACAAAGTAGGAGCATTTTTTTAAGTAGTGAAAAAGTGGGTCAGATGACTTAGTAATGAAAGAACGGGCAACTCCCCACTAACTTAATAGAGTCAGTGGAGAAAGTAGGTAGTTAGCTTATTTTGCCTCCAAGTTCTTATAAGCCTATATAAAGGAATCCTTCATAGTTCATTTAAAAGTTAAATCCCTTTGCATTGTATCTTTGTGATTTAATTAATAAAAGGTTGGATTTGTCATATCTCTCTTATTTTTCCATTTGATTGTTTATGCAAAACATTTTTGTGATTGAGAATGTGAGTGAAACAATTAAATGTGAGTGGCTTAAGGCATTTAAGAACAAATGAAATTATTGATTGGTGATAACAAAGGGAAGGCTGAGTTAGGCTTTGTGACTTACGCTTGATTGGCATATGAGGACTTTGGAAAAACTACTTCAATTATGTTGTACTTGAAAATTTCTTTGTGATAATTAGTATTAGAGATCATTAGTGAAGAACGACACTAAAGCTCCAAGGAGGATAACTTATTTCAAAGCTCGGTGAGTTTAGCTATTGTTGGTGAACAATGGCTAGTGGAAGCAATTTAACAGATATGGTAAATTGATTAAAGGCTATCATTAGTCTTCTAACCCTAATAGATGAGGGTATAGTTCCTTTTATGAATTTATTTGAAGCTTTAATGTTTAAGCTTCAAGATATAAGAAGAGCAGTTGAGGAAAAGTTTAAGGCTTAAGAGGAGATGAGTTACGACTAGTTAGTGCTCAAATATACTATGTCTATACACAAACCGAAAATCCAATTAAAGAGCACTTTGGTGAAGGTGTAAAGGCCCCAAATTTTTTATGACAAGTAGAGTGCCAATAAACTCAAAAAAATTTTGTGGGATATGGAACAATATTTTACAGCAACAAAGGTGTTCGATTTAGAGAAAGTGTCAATCATAATTATGTATATGGTAAATGATACAAAGCTATAGTAGAGAACATAAACCTCCAATGACTTCAATGTGAGTAGACTTCCTATTGATGCTAGGACAAAATAAAGAAGGAACTAATGGGTCAATTCCTCCCTAAGAACACTTTATGACGTATAAGGGAAGCTTTGAAGCAATTAAAGCAAGATAGAACAGTGCATGATAATGTGAGAAAATTCACATCTTAGATGCTGAATGATTGAACTATTATATGAGTTGGTCAATTATATAATAAACAACAAGTTCACGATGTAGCTGTAGTTAGTACCAGCAAGTATGGGTCGATCCCACAATGACTATGAATAAGTACTTAACTTTCCCCTATTATCTAGCCTATGGATTAATTTTAGATTTTTAATGAAAAGAAATTAAAACTAAAACTAATAAAACAAAATAGGAAATAATAATGAACACAAAGATAGTGAAATTCACTTAGAAAGCTATCATTATCAGAAAATAGTATCTAGGTTCGAATCCCCCTAAACCCTTAACAGATTGATCTTTTATCATGCAATTTTTTTGTTGATATATTGGATCATGGAGACATATATAGTATACGAACCGAATTACTCAGGTTTTAACTTATAAGATTGCGTTACAGATTTATAAGTCCCTCTATTAGGTTTGACCCTAATTTGGAAGATTTATGTCATCCTATCTCTAGGGTTGCATTTAACTCCTGATTACGGTAAATCTATTCACAATAGGATTTCTCAATCTCTACGTATGAAATCAGATTATGATATAATATTCTTGAGTTATTAGGATATAAAAAAACATGTAATCAAATCACAATATATCAAACAACCAATTGTATTAATAAAATAATCAAATCATATCAAAATATTAACATAAGGTTTATTTAACGTAAATACTAAAAAGACGTTTAGCTATATATTATCGAACATGAAATCAAACATACATTGAAAGAATAAATAAAAAACAATAGGTTCATAATTCTGAATCTCCCTAAATGTCTTTCATTAAATGTTCTTACGATGTAAAGGTTTGATCTTGTATTCTGATGAATCTTTTAATGAAATCTTCATGTTTCCCACTTATTTAGACCAAAAATGTTCCTTTTGGATGTTCTCTACGTCAAGAAATCACCTTCCAAAGTCTTCTCCTTTCTTCTCTATTTCTGGAGAGATGCTCAATCTCTTGCAAGGTCGTGCACCGGACCATGCATAATCATAATTGTCCAAAAATCACAAAAGTGCACGGTTGTGCGGAAGTGCACGAGCAAATGCACAGCCTCAAATTCATTTAGGTTTTTGACCTTTATATATTCATATTTAGGTCACTAAGTCTCACCTAAATTGTATCTCCATTTCTCAGCTTTCCAACGGAACCTCTTTTGCTTAAAACAAAGTCCTATAGCTAAAGTTAGAGGTCGAAAACCAACTGAAGGTCAAACTAGGCTGAGACAGAGCTTGTATCTCATTCTTAGAATTTTTATACCCTCAAAATAACACTTTTGGTCCTTGATTTATGCGTAGGAATTATGGATTAGGATGTTGGATTGAAATTTATCTTTTGAATCATCTCATTTGGATCTCATAAGCATCAAATATGTCCATTTAGAGTTCCAGTGGTCAGGTTTCCAATTCTGCATAAATAAGTTTTACTTTGAACAACCGATTGCTAGTCCAAACAAATTAAAAATGCTATGAATCCGGACTTTCTGAAAATATTGAGATGTCCTCTAATTATTCCTTAGAGATGAAATTTATATTCGGACTCTTCATCTATGTTAAAAACCGTGCATCACTTTCATACGTCAAATCTTCACTTTATGTCGTGTTTTCATCTAAATTCTTCTCCTTTATGTCTGTAAAGGCAATTATAATTTGTGAAAGCACTTGGAGTGGATTAAGTAACAAATATAGGATAGAAGTATAAAATATCACGCAAAATACATTAAACATGGGTGTAAAAAATATAGTCAAATATCCATCTATCAAACATCCCCACACTTTAGCTTTTGCTTATCCCCAAGTAAACCAAATCAAAATTATAAATTTTACAACATCAATCCATCATCAATCTCAACCTATCCATTCACACTATACATCATCATGTCCTATTAAATCAAATTAACATACAAGTAGAGTCAAGTTATCCTAAAATTAATTTCCAAATTAATATTAATAATAATCACATCAACAATCGCACTGAAATCAAAAGCATATCTCTTTACACCCTCAAAAAGATTTCAGTAAATGCACTCAAGTGCTTAGGGTGAAAAGCATCAAAACTCTCAATCAATGTATTGCAAAATCCTCACCATAGGCTTGCAATAAAATCACATCTCCTTTTCAAAAAAAAAAAATCACATCTCCACCACTTATGTACAAACTAAAAACAAAAATCAAAAGGTCGTTATAAGGTTGTAACGGGGCTTATGTAAGTTTTAATTGGGATAATAATAAGGGTTAATTTGAAAGAAATTTACTCAAAGAAATAGTACAAGACTTGTTTATAAGATATACATAGGTCCTTTCAATATAACTCTATTGATACCATAAACTTATTCCTTTTTTTTGTTTTTTGTTTTTTCTTTTTTTTTTTCAACATTTCAATCAGTATCACAATCCAACAAATATTGGACCTTTCACAAATTTCAAGTCTCAAATAAGTAAATAATGTAAATAATCTTGAAGATTCAAAACAATAAAAAGGTCTTAAAAAAAAGGATAAAGCTATACAATCTGGGTTTAATGAATAAAAAAGTCTAAGGTTTAACTTGGTTATTCAAGAGGCAGGCTATGAAATCTTATATAGATTAAAACATGTTAAGCGTCATCTCCTTTAAAGTTTGATCCCTACTTTACCAAGAATATAGGTTTTTCCTTTGATATTCTAAGGCCTTAATTCTAAAACTTTTCACATATAATTTGGTATCTGTGAATTTGAAGAGGTAAAGATCATCATCACTCAGTAAAGTGATGTTTAATCTCAGCTTCGACCAGCTATTTATGATGAGTGATGAACCATCGAGAAGGTGATTCTCTTATCAGCTAAGAAGCCTACAAATGTACTTTTGACTATTTAGCCTCGTCATTTTGAAGAACTTCTATTGGAAGAGAGACTACTCTGGGTCCATCCAAAGAAAAGATCTAGCTAGTGTAGAGAAGAATTTTAGTTTGTCAAAAGTCGAGGATTCTTCCGCAAATTGGCTCCAGGTTCTTTTTTAGGCTGAAGGCAAGGGAATTGGAGGACTTGAGCTTCCTAAGAAGTAATCAAAGGGGCAATGATAGTATTAGGAGATAAGACCTAAGATTCTTAAGGAAAGGAAACAACCAAAAAGGAGCTCGGGGAAGAAACCATAATAGTAATCCTAAGAGACAAGAATTGAGTTTCTTAAAGGGAAAGTGGAGCTAGCGAGGATGTTGAAGAAGAGGGAAGTTCCTTATGAGGGGAAAGGAAGTAATCATAAGGTAGTGCAAGAAGGAGGGAAGCAAACCAATGAAGGAGGGCTGTATAGCAAGTAGAAATGTCTTGTTTAGGAAAGAAACATGGCTGACGATTAAGCAAGAAAGGAGCTTGTCTAAATAAAGATTTTAAAAAAAAGCAAGAAATTTGGTTCGGTAAATTAAGGAGAGAAGTATAAAGGTAAATGAGTTACAAAAAAGGGAGAACATAATTTCTTATTGTGAAAAGAACATTGTTGTGTTTTTATAAATCATTCAAAATGATTAAAAATGTCTTAAATAATTATTTAAATTCTTTATCATGTACCATTTGATAAAACATTTTAATGCAACTATAATTATTATTGCCGTTAACAAGAGTTATAGTGACATATATCATATGCAGCACTGCAAGTTATTATAACAACTCAAAAAGGTTTATTATTTGTTGTGGCATGGTGTGTTATGATCTCATAACCTTTAACTTTTTATTAATTGTATATTATTAAATATTAAATGAGATTATGCAAGATAAGAAATTAAGATAGGTAACATTCTAACACTTTTATTTAATTAGTAATTAAATGAGATTATTTGTTAAATTAAGAGTTATCTTAACTCGACTGCATCAAATTAATTTTATGAGACAACTTTACTTTTATTTCTAAGGGAGATAGATATAAATAGATAAGATAAGCACCCTTTCGTGTACCCTGGGCTTTCTTACACGCTGAATCCTATTGCTCCATGTTTCATCCTCCATAGGTTGTCCACTAATTATTATATGTTAAGCTCAATTCTAGAAGGTTTATATCTATTTATTTTGTAACATAGATTGAATATTTTTTAAAATAAATACACAGGATGTGAAGTTTCTGATATACTTGCGATTTTAAAATTGAAACCAGAAGTTGATTCCACTTTTATTTTTTTTGATGCAATTTTTAATTTTTAATTTCTATTTTTCTTGTAAATAAAAATAAAAACTTATTTCGTTATTAATATCAATGTAGATATATTTTATTAGTCATGATAATTACATATTAGATTAAAATTAGATTAGTATCAACTAAATATATATTATTTATTTCTTTTCAAAAAATATATATATAATTTAATTATTAAATATGTTAATTATTAATAAGAATTGTGATTAATTTAAAATAAAATAAAATAAATAATTATTAATAACTATAATTAAATTTAAAATATCTTCAAAACATATAAATTTCAAATAAAATTTTATTAAATAATTAAATATATTTAAAATAAAATTCAAAATTTCAAGATTATATATATATATATATATAAAAACAGACCCTAAACCTTTTTTCTTAAGAAGAGCATTTTAAAACCCTTTTCAAATGAACCGTTACTAAATGGCTTCTGCTGAAAATTAAGTGTCGCGACCCTTTGGCTTGTGGGTGAGATATGCTTTTGGTTGGGATATTATTTCTTCTTAGTGGATTCTAACCAATCAGCACTGAATCTATTATTTATACACTCATTAATTTGGTAATAATAACAAAAACAATTAAATTAAGCAGCGTGAGAATAAGGATTAATAGGGTCATGAGTTTTGGGCTAAGCAGAAACTATGGTTATCATTCATCATTAGCTTTTAAATTGTTTACATTATCTTCTAGACTGGAAGGCGGTGGTGGGGGGCTCTCGGGAAGTACACCAGCGGCGCAAACTGGAAACTGTCTGTAACTGCCTGTACTAAAACAGAAGCGTGTCTTACTATCTTCACTTGGTCCTTTATATTACACCCAGCATTTTCCAACTCTAAGAGGAGTAATCCCTAATACTAAAATGTATAAACTCATTTGCAATAACAAACTAGTATTTGACCTTTCCACACAGCTAGAAGAACTAGACCAATAGTTGATTGTATGCCAAGCTAATTATCAGATCAAATACAACAGGATCAAGTCAGATGATGTTGCACAAATCACTCAAGTTCACACCTTAGTCAAACAAACAATTACTACTTGGACCACTCATCAGATTTCTTCTTTACAAGTTAATTCGGAGTTCTGGTACTCCTCTAACCCATTCCTTTATTCTCTAGATAGCAACTATCCAAAAGCTGGGAACTAGAGACATGATTAAATTTCATATGTCAGACAAGTCCTGTCTATTATGTTCTAGTATTGATGAAATTATAGATCATATATTTTTCAAATGTTGTCACACAAATTTGTTTCGGAGAAAATTTCTCAATTTATTTGAGCTACAAGATTGGAATTTCAACTGGTTGGAGTGTTTGTCTTGGAACAGAAAAGTAAAGAGGATTAGATGGTCTTTAGGATAAGTTTTGCTATGCTAATCCACTTTATATGGAGGGTGAGAAATACAAAGATATTTGAAAAAGTGAATCAATACAACAAATTCACATGGGTAAAGTTCTTTCCCAAGCTTAGAATAAAAATTTTGGCTATTCCTCATCAACAACTCATTTTCAGTCTAATCAGGCAACAAATCTAAATCTAGATGGTGTAGCTCTAATGTTCACAAATTATTAGTTAGCTGATTTTTTACCTACTCCAATTGTTGGATATGACTTTCCCTTCTCTTTGTAATTTCCACCATTTTGAATGAATATTTCACTTACTTTCCACAAAGAAAATCACCATTAAGCTATATTAGAAGGCATTAGTTTATATTATAGTTTTGTTTTGTATGTTTGGTCTTTTAATCTTCGGTATGGCTTTCTGAAGGCTTGTACCTAACTATATATCATTTTTGGTATCAATTCAATTCCTTAATTACCGAAAATAGAGAAAATGACTGATAAATTAGGAGACAAGAAAATACAAAGATTATAAACGTAATTACCTTTAAAAATAAGAAAAAGGGGACTTACTACGTAGGGTAAAAAATGTAGTCCCACGAATATACATGATTAAAGAGGTGAATTAAAGTAAGAACGGAAGATTGCGATATTGAACTAGAATATGGTTATGCTTGGTTCCTTATTTTTTTTAAAGTATTACTTACCCATGTTAGTTGATTTCTGATGGTATACTTTGTAATTTTATAAAAATAATTTATAAATTATCAATCTACAAAAGAATTTAAAATTAATTTCAAAATGTTAAGGACATTTGTGTAAGAGGTCATGGTTCTGTAACATACCCTGATTTACATGATAAAAGGAACTTGTGGCCACAACATGGAGTTCATTAACTCTAGTTATATTATTTATTCTCTGCAGGGTTTCTAATTTTCAGCTTTACATATACATGTTATGGTTGTTGGTAGACTCGTGATATGTTGTGGATTAAGAGTAGTATCAATTTATATTTATTAGACCACTCTTAAAAGCAGCTTCCAACACTATCTTGATTAAGGAAAGTATAATGGAATTTTATTCTTTGTGTAGTTGGGAAGGTTGAATCAAAATTTTTTTTAAAAATTATTATTTGTACGATGCAAGAATATAATATAGTTAAACAATGGAATTACTATGAAGGGTAATTGAAGGGGAAAAGGAGTAATTTAGTAGATAAGGGTGAATGAGTGAGAGCTGAGGCTGACCCATGCAGTCTGGCCGGGGCATCTGCAAGAACTTTTTCAGTGAAGAGAAAAAGAGAATCTTTGGTGGGACTCACGAATAAAACGTATTTGCTGTGTTTTGCTTTATCCCTATTTCTGTAGATGTGTGCTTATCCTTCCCAGTTCATGGTCGTTCATCGTAAGAAGTACTTTTTGAGTAAGTGGATCATGTGTCGTCATAAAACAAAAGTACACTCACTCGCCGGTTTTAGAAGTTGAAACTTGAAACTGTGTCATGTCATATGTCATATTCCTCTTTGTTTGCTTATTTTTGTTCAACTTCCCCTTTCTTTTTTCTTTCTTCTGACTCATCTGACTCCCACCACTGTCTCCTCCACTCTGCTCTTACCTTTGCTTTCCCATAATTAAACACCAACTCTCTCTCACACGCACACTCTCTCTCTCGTTGTCTTTCTAAAGTTTTTGCAAAAACTAAGAAACCCACAATCATGTTCCTGTTTTTGTGTAGTAATGATCAAACAAACCAAGAAAAGGACTACTGAGGCAGATGTCTCCCATTTCTAAGTAGCTTTCTTGCTTTTGTCTGCATATCCACGAGCTACACTGGTACTGACTTCCCACTTGCTACTGAGGATGGTATGCTCCCATAAACTAAGTTTCTGCTGTCAATTCTTCCTTTTGTCATGTTCTTTTTGTGATTTCTTAAAGAGTACCCGAGTCGTCAATTGAGCCTAGTATTCTTATAGAAATTGTGTTCTCTCTCTTTCTCTGCATGTTTATTATTTTTGTGGATTTCTTCTGGTTTGCTTTTGTAAATGTTGAAGTTCAAGTTTGCTAAAACTTTCTCATGAATATGATTGTTGTTACCTGAAATAAACTTCTCTCTTGCTGCGGAAACTGATTGCTCTTTCTTCTTTCCACATTATCTTTTACCTACTACCTTGCTAATTGGAAAGTTTTACTTGTACTTAATTACTTGAAATTATGTGAGGTTTGATGCTTGTCTGGTGCTTTACTAGACATTTTCTGGCTTACGGTTTGGTTTTGGTCATTCGTCTGAGATTCTTTGCTAATTTTAAAGTATTCTCGGTTCTGAGTCTCTTCTTCACCATTTTCCGCCTATCCCTTTGGAAACTATCTACAAATTGATTTCTGCAATAGTTGTCTACGGAATTGATCGAGTTATTAAAATTTAGGAGCAGTTATCTGTTAAAAACGTTTTTCAGCTTTAATTACCTGCTAAATGGCCCTTTATATATGTCGTTCATGATGTTTTACTTATTTCCAATCCTAAAGCAAAGAATTTTTTTCATGTTTATATTATATTGCTTTAAACATGGACAGGCTTTCCTTCTAATCTACTCTAGGACCATTAAGGTGTTCTGACCCAGGATATCTTTGGCTCGAGTGTGTAAAATATTTGTAACATTGCTTTAGCAATAATTGTGTTGTGCATCAAATGTTTTAGTTCAATGCACATGAAGAATTTGGTTAGAATATTATGCAAATGAAATACATATTGGTACATGTCGCTTAAATCTTATCTTCTAGGATAAGAATTACTGCACGATTCCTTAACTACGTTCAGGAGGAAAGGTCAAAGCTTAGTCCCTTTGTTTTTGTTGCTTCTACGAATAGAAAAGAAACTACCATAAAATCTAGAGTCTAGAGCTATCAAACAAAGCACAGGTGGCCAAAAACCTATGGTCAATCTGCAGTGGTTTATATGGGCTAACCACTCATAACAATCTAGTCAAAAGTGCTGTCCACATTGGAAGATGAGGTCCTTGGGTGTGACTAGGATGATAATAAGAGAAAGCATCAAACTCTTTAGCTCTTCGGTCCTTACTAAAATTGAAGTCTCCCATCAAAATGCAACTCCAGTCCATACAGTCTGAATGTCATTAAATAAACGCAGCATGGAAAAGGCGTTGTGGTGTAACATGAGACTTTTAGAGGTAATAAGCCTTGAATTTTAATATCACGGACTTCTAAGTCACCATTTCAATATTATACAGCTTCTATGTCATAGCATGCATGTGCTTTATGACAGAGAAAGCAGAGCTTAAAAATTACCAAAAAAAAAAAGGGTCAATTTTGTTCTGGTTGATTCATATCCTATCCTTTTAGTACTTGATGCTTGACTGAAAAACAGAAGGGGGGCTTGCACAGTTGTTACGAACAAGTAGATCACAGTCATTTTTCTCTTAGGCATTTTACTTGACACCTTAGAAGCCACTAAACTTGATTGTATAGTCATACTTTTAATTGCATACATTGTTCTCTCTCTTCTTACAGGCAAGAATGTCCTTGATGCAGTCTGTTTTACCAAGCTTGAAAGACTGATTCCCCAGAGAACTAATACGGTGTCATCCTGATGTTATGACACTAAACCTTTAGTTTGGATGAAGAAACTGATCAGCTGTGGTTAAATGGTCCCTTGTTATTCCTTTCCAAGTTCTCATGCTCTACATTGACATCGATAGTTGAAGTGCTCCAAATCTTCTGTTATCTCCGCGCATTATAGATTTCTTATATTTTTTGTTCAAGTAAATCAACAATCAAGCTCTAAACTTCTAATGCAAAATTAACAGGTGAGGAACACCTAGTTTCACTGATGATGGCATAAGACTATCTCAATCTTGGTATTTTTCTACACACTGCTGAGCTGCAATATGAAAATAAACATTGATCTTGAAGTTGAGGCGTCCTCAGAAAATGATTCGGAGATTAGCAGCCAAGTAGCTTCAAACTTGTCTATCCAAGAACCATCAGTTCCTTCCAATGACACTCCGATCGACTTTTCCCAACAGACAGATCCCATGGTAACCCAGTCTGGTTATCAACCAGTTTCTCTGGATTTAAAACTTGGCTACAATAATGATGAGTTGGGGAAAAGCGATCCAGTAGGATTCTCATTGTCAAGCACAAGCGAAAGTAGTAATGAACCAACATTGCATACCACTGCAGCAGTGAATCCGCGGGTCTTTCCTTGTAATTACTGTCAGCGAAAGTTCTTCAGCTCTCAGGCACTTGGTGGTCACCAAAATGCACATAAAAGAGAGAGAACGTTAGCCAAACGAGAAATGAGAATGGGCATATTTTCAGACAGGTACGCTAGCTTGGCTTCTTTGCCTCTGCAAGGATCTGCGTTTCGATCTCTAGGAATCAAAGCACACTCATCCCTTCACAACAGCTTCATGCCTCAAGTCAGGCCACCAGATGGTAGAAGCAGTGCAAGATTTGATCATGGTTATCTAGGCCTGCCAATTTTGGTTGAGGATGACGATTCAGAACTTTTGTGGCCTGGTAGTTTCCGTCAAGTAGCAGATTCAGATGATAGTGCTCCTAGTTTTGTACTCACAGCGGGTCCAAACTTGCATTTCTTAGGTGCAACTCCAACACTCGATTTGGAAAAATCTGCACCAGACCTCACATTGAAGCTTTGAGTCCGTGAGAAGTCTCTTCAATGTCTTTGCTCCGATATTATCTTTTGTATAGCAAGATGTGCAGGGGCAATCAAAATATACCTACTTTCATTTGTGATCTTTACTGTGATGTTGTAATTCTGTATGTTTGCGTGTAAGATCATTTTGGAGATTATTGTTTGTAGACCATCGATCGTGAATTCTGTAAACTGACAGATAAAATTCAACGATGCAACGATGGAACATATGAAGAAAGGGACCAGCTCTAACAGATGTCCAAATCTCTTTTCCCTCGAGCCCACAAGTCTTTTAAACGTAAGAGATTTAACACTCTCCTATTAATTGTCTCTCTCAATGAGCTAATAAAGTTAACACATATAGCCCGTTAGCCTTCGGATGCCTACTTAAGTTCACAATATAATATATAGTTTTTGCATTATTTTTTGTTTATACAATTGTATGGTTAATCTTAGACCACCGATTAATAAAGTTTGTATTATGTTTAACATGTGGTATCAAAGTGGTTTCAAAATTATATGAATTAAATAAATAATTTTCTATTTTTTCATAAGGAAATTGTATAAATTATTACAATTTTCCTTAAATACATAGTGTATTTTTTGTTTGGTTTAATTTAGAATTTAGAATTCCAGGAAAAAACAATCAAAAGGCTCAATTTCTAGTGATTTCCAACAAAAATTCACTGAATTTTAGCGAGAATACCAAAAGTCATGTACACAACTGGTGCATATTGAGATAGGACTGACACGAGTCAGTCACATACGTGAGCTTAGGGAGCGTGCATGTGTGTTTGTTGCGTGCAACACACGTGTTACAAATATAGGGACGCGTCTACGCATGTCAACTGCATGCAACACACGCCCCATAAAGGTTAGCATATGAGTTACACATCTGGATAGTGCGTGAGGTAGCTTCAGTAGCCGTCATGCGTACGGTGACATCAACACAATATATGACAAAAACTCCTCAAAATTTTATAATTTATAGAATGATCCCTAAAATTATTTTGGATGTTGTGTACGCATAAATTATATTATCTTTAAAATATTATTACATCAGTAATAATTGATATTTAATTACTAAAAAATTTATAAAGTTTCTAAAGCCATAGTTAAGTAATCGTTCGGAACATTGACTTGAAACAAATGAGATAAATCTTCTTTTGTTATCTCATGTGGTCTACCTATCATTATATATTGTATTGTTTACCACTTTTTGAGATATTTTTATTATGAATTCTCAAATAAAAGTAATTGATAATAATTTTCAACATTACTTTATGAAAATAATTAAGTGCATAAAGATCTTGCATTATAAAGTGATACGTGCTCATGTAGGAAAATGTGAAGATGACATATGGGTGTATCCTTTGTACTTATGGATTTTTTTGAATTTCAATAAGAATGTCCTTTTAAGTTGGTTCTTAGACTCTTTTACTTGTACACTAATTTTGTATTTAATAATTTTACTCAAATATGTTAACCTTATATCATCTCGACAACCCCTGTTCAAAGGGCATATGAGGATAGTAGAAACCTAATGCACGTGGCATTGTTATATCACATGAATCAAGAAAGGCTTTTCTCTCTATGACTCCTATGCTCATGAATTATTTTACCTATAAGTCTTAAGGGAACTGCATCATGAGTTTCTAACCTATATATCAGTTAAGCGGTTTATATAACATATTTCCATAAAAAGAAGCTTAGATTTCAAATATGTTAGACAAGACACAAGCCCTTCTTCTATGTTTGGGTGTCAATTCTTAAGGCTTGCCTTTTAGAAATCTAAATTGACCAATCTTCCCTATTTTACTTCAGACCTCAAATAAGATCTATAATCCAAGACTTTCTAATACACAGGACCCTTATGAAGAGGCAAGTGTAAAGCATACTTGTCTTTTTTTATGACTGTAGTTATATTATTCAAGAATCAAGCTTTCAAGAGAGCAAGACCTCGGAAAGAAGCCATAGGATAGAAAACACACATAATTTTTATTGATTTTTCTAATGCCTTACAAAAGAAGAAAAACCTTGCTTTTATAGACTAAGCAAGGAAAATGAGGATAGACATCTTTTAGGGAAGATTCCTTTACAGTACAATAATTTAAAACAGAATACAAAAATAAATAATAAAAGTAAGATTTATTGGAAACACCAGGTCCTAATAATATTCTTCAAAGATAAAAACAAATATATTAACAAGGAGGTATAGAAAGAGATCAGGGTCCACCACTATCATCAGAATCAAACATATCATCATCTATTTTTTCTAGCTATTTAATAAAATGGGCTATTGCTGTTTCAGTCCAAATTGGAGGCCAAGGATCTTAGGCATCTTGAAAATATTCAGGGAGTTTTGAACTGTCGAATTTTGTCCAATTTTAAAACGATGCTTGGGCTCAAAAATAGATGGGCATGGTAGTTCTCTTGCCATAATGTTAAAGCCTATATAAGAAAACTAGTCAACAAAAGACAAATATCTAACAGTTGGAGAAATGGGTTTCGGAGAGGTATAGACCTAGAGATGTACAATTAGTTGGCTTTGTGGTTTGGGATGATGGTTTAAGTGATCTAGAAAATGGTATAGATCACGTATCAAGTCTCTCTAATTTTTTTCTAGTCATTGGAAGTTCACCAAAGTTGAAAATGATTAATACAAATATAACCATGCGTAGTCAAGCTATATGGACGATGGATAATGAAGATAGACTAGGGTTTTTGATCAAACAGAGGAATATCCCATACCTGACATCTGTTGAGAAAGTGTCCAAGCTGAATACGCCATTTAGGTAGAGGTTGGAACCATTCGAGGAATGTCTATAGGAGACAGCTAACATTGGCTGGATTGGCGAGATATTTATACACATGCAAAGGAGAGGGAAATTGGGCCTGCATACAGGGAAGATAAAGCCCATAGGTACCACATTGTTGGTTTAGAAAGGTAATCTAAAGATGGTAAAGAATCTAGTAAGGTTTTACCATGTCAAACTGATGGGGGTGTGGTGGAATGTTTAGAGTTGTGAGAACAAGATGGAGGTAGTAAAACATAATTTTTCAAAGGAGAACAGGAATGTCATCTAGTGCAATTAGAGGAGTTTTGGTGATTGGAGGGAAGGATTTTTAAATTCTAGAATACTGTGGAAATTGCATGATAGAAAGAATGAGAGGAATTGATTTCCTAAGTATGGGAGAGAGCAATTGGATTGGTTTTCTTGGTCAAGAGAGAAAATATGTAAGGAAGTTGTGAAGATCTTTAATATGGAGAATGTTAAATTTATAGCATAAAAGCCAATCTTTCCAACAAAGTAATTGGCTATCAGGAAATATCTTTTTTTGAGGCTTAAGAATCTTTAGAAAAATGTGTTGTCCATTTCAATCAAAAAGTGACAAGGATTAAGGTGGAAATTGAATTTTTTGATGCCCTTTTTAACCATCAAGATTTACTTATAAATGGTGTGGTAGTGTTTTTCTGACTCCTTGAACTGACCACTAACATGGTCACAATAGTGTCTTTTCCCATCAATCTCTCCTATCAAGATGGCACTCCAATAATGGTCACTAGCTTCTCTTTGAAGGATGCGTTGGCCTATGTTAGGAATCTTTAAAGGGAGTGGGTTTTGACTTACTTGTTTTAAGTGCTAGACATCTTTGGTTTGTTCTTTACTTTATGGTGGTGGATTCTTTCTCAGCAATCTAGATAAGGGGGTTATATAATTAAATAAAAAGGGGATGAATTCTCGGATGTAATTTATAATTCTAAGGAATTGTTGAATCTACTTTGTATTGAGATTTTCATTAGGAAAATATAATAACATATTAGCTATATGTGGACTAGGCTGATAAAATCTATCATGGAAAGTCATACTCGAAAATTCTATTTGGGCTATCCTAATATGACATTTTTTGATTGAGAGCATGATTCCATATTGCTTTAGAGTATGAGAGGATGTCATCAATGTAGATCAAGGTGCTAGGAAGAATGGGCTCATAAATTTTTCTCATGAACCATTGAAATAGTGATAGGTCAACCTTAAGTCCAAATGACATTGCAGTCCATTGATATTGAGCATTTGGATTACGAAAGGCTTCCTTGTATCTTTCCTATGGATCTATTCCCAATTGCCAAAATCCTACTTTTAAGTCAAATTTTGAAAAGAATGTTGCTTCTTTGAGAAATAGGACTTGAGTTTTAATTTTTGGTAGGGGTAATTTATCATCTTAAAGGAATGCATTCAGAGGTTTATAATCAATCTTTAACCTCTTTTTTCCTCTCTTTTGTTCAACTCTTTTGTTCACATAGAAAGTTCGACACACCCAGTCTGATTTTGTAGGCTCGATTAGTCCTTATTAGAGTGAAATCACACACTCTTCTTGTGCTAATTCTAAATCATCAGGATTCATTCCAGGGTCAGTAGCCTTGGTAAGATTGATGTCTTCATTCTTCTTAAATGATAGATGAATGAAGAATTATGGATTTTTCCAAAGAGAATTGGGTTGTGATAAATATGAATGGTTTTCAGGAAAGTGTTTTAAAAGTTGATACCTTAGTGTTTCATATGGAGGAGGCACTTGGGTGAGCTCAAACATGTTACATATATCTGTGTAGGCACTGAAATTGGCTCAACATTTAATCCCTATGGGTAGGATTTGTAGTGGAGATGTTGGGCTATAGACATCCATACTAATTAGGATATCTGGGCTAGGTAGATGACTACTAAAAAATTTAGTCTATATAACACAATCAGGGAAAAATCTTAACCTTATTTTTCTTTTGGTAATAAGCCCAATTTTGAATTAATTACTATCAACAGTAGTGAAATATTCATCATGTGATATACAGGCTTCAAGAGGTAAAATGTTATACTTCATAATACTCCGACAGGATCCAGTATCCATATATCCAGTACCCTTGAATGGTTTTTCATATTTATCTTGCTGTAATAACTGGATATGGACGTAAGGAAGAGGAACAGTGATATTTGTTGTAGCATATATAAGTAATCATCCTCAGTATCTTCATCAATTAGGTCATCATAGGATTCAAACTCATCATTAGAAGAGTTGACTAGAATAACAAATTTTGTTTCTTCATCTTCACTGG